>JAGDQP010017662.1:0-38039 GCA_022664845.1 Lepisma saccharinum | reverse complement strand
TCGTGTGAAGTCAAAATTGGGAGGGTATAAGTGACGTTTTCAGGGTTTATATATTTTTTTGACAGAAAAAACATTTACAGTTGGTAGTTCTGGCAGGATTATTGAGTGCAGTAGCCAAACAACAGTCGTCCTAGACCTAATTAGGGCGTCCGATTTGCAGTGCAGACATCACCGACACATTGGTTGGAGATTCACGTTTGTCTGAAAGAACTACGTTGTAACCATTTTATAATGACATAGCTTTAGACGCCTAGTCAATAGATTTAGGTACTCTGTTGCACTAATTTATTCCTCATAAGGAATGTGTTTTCCAGCCTTCCTTAATTCGACAAATATATATGTTTCAGTCATGTATATAACGTCATTCTAATCCTCATTTTAGAGTAGAGTTTTCCAAGAACCAACGTTCTTTTAAGACCTTGAGAAGTTGACGTTCGACATCCAGACAAATTTCCTTACTATCCCATTTAGACAATGAGCTTCGGAAACTATTGCATTCAAGGCTTCAAGCTCCTAAATTTAATGTCACAATCGGACGGACTATCAGCAGGATGAAAACATGTGATGAAAATTCGCAGAAGAAAATATATTTCTGTATTTACCCGTCCTAGAATCAATCTCCAATGCATTTCCGTATTTGCCCGTCCTAGAATCAACTCCAACACATTTATATTATTGTTGAAAGAAAACAGGAAATAGATTGCCGTTGATTACTTTGGCCTAACTACTTATATGACTTTTAATCAATAAAATTAGAATAGAATCCAATTACTCAGCATAGCATCCAATGACAAACGTTTGTTACAGCGGCGATGAACTTGCGTGTTCCAGAAGCCATAGAGTTAGTTTATGAGCAAGGTGCTCCTAATTAGATTTTTTAAATTTGAATTGTATGCATAACTTTTAGGCATCTAAGGCTCCGAATGGAGAGGAGGGAGGATTCGGAAAGGTGTCGGCCAGAACCTATGTTGAAGATGCCATCTAGGCATTTACCTGGTGTCACTGAAAAAAAATCCTGGAAAATCTCAGTCAGGATGATCAGCCTGTGGGATCGAACCCACGACCTCCCGAATTCCACACCAATGTTCAACCACTGAGCTACGGTAGTTCGATTGTTCAACCATAGAACTGAAATGAGATACAGTATGTCACATTTCAACAAATTAAATTTACTTTCCTAAAAGCCATTATGCGTATTGCCGTTTAAGCTAATTATACACGTTATAAGTGCTGTGTACTTGTTAGAAATAAATCAACATGATCCCATCGAAATGCCATCATAAAATATGGAACATACAATTTAATCAGAAGCACCTTGAACATATATTTAAAAAATCGATTTTGAGTTGTTGTTTTTTTAATGTAAATATTGGTCTAGTAAAGTCAACGATTATCTTAAATTACAGCTCTTGAAATTCTAAAACGAATGGTGAAAGTTTGAGCTGTCAAGGACAAATAGTTTTTCTTTTTTTTTAATTTTGGAATTTTAAAGGTTTCAAAACGGGTCAAAAATTAGTCGTTTTTTTTATTTTTAAATGTTTATAAAGTTATTCCAAAACAATATATTCAAAAACAAAAAGTTGACTAAAATGAACTTTTGTATTTTTGATCACATTGATGAATGTAACACAATTACCAAATATCACACATTTGGTAAAAAACTAATGTCTAAAATTATGTCTTTATTGACTGATTTGATATGGAATAACCCCTATAAATATATTGTATATTTAAAACACGGGATCCTAACTTTTGACCTAGAACCACGTTTTTCTCCCCATGAAGTATGATAATGATAGTGGTGGTACAGGTAATTTGGGAATTGACTGTCACGTATAAGTGCAATCTGTCAAGAAAAGTTTGAACTGGAAGCAGCTAAAAGATGCTGCTTCAATAGGTGATTCTCGGAGGGTTATTTCCCAAACTCCTTGAAATAAGCAAATAATACTCCGGTTTACAGAAAAGGTGAAAAATCCAGTTTTAGTTCTTATAGACCTATTTCACTTCGTTTTGCCCTCGCTTTAATTTGTGAAAAAATCATCACAAACAGGATTCAAAATCCTTTCCTCCCATTTCTTTCTCCCTCCCAGTATGGCTTTGTACCGAATGGATCCTGTGAAACCAACTTAGTTGTTCTACCGTCTCACGCCACGGATGCCCTAGCAAATAGACAAGAACTTTACGTCATATACCTAGACTTCTCCAAAGCATTTGAAACTGTCAATCACAAACTTATTATGCACATGCTTGCTTCCAGATTTAGTATACACGGATCCCTCCTTCAGCTTCTAACATCATATTTGTCTGACAGAGAACAACGTGTCGTCTTCTCTGGTAGCACATCCAAGTGGCTTCCTAAGCTTTCAGCTGTCCCTCAAGGAAGTTTCTTAGGGCCAGTTTTGTTTCCCTCTTCATTGATGACTTATGTGAACAGACATATAATTCTTGCTCAGTACTTCTTTACGGTGATGACTGCAAAACTGTTAAGACAATTAAATCTACCGAAGATACTTTCTTCCTTCAAGCCGCTATAGATTCTGTTGAAATGTGATGCAATAATTGGATAATGAAAGTCAATCCTTGCAAACATGATGCAATGTGTTTTTCACTGAAAACCCATAACACGAAATGTACGTATACATTACCCTCATCTAATATACCATGGGTAGACCATTACATACCTGGGTATCATATTTGATGAAAAACTCAATTTTACTTCTCATATTGAATTCGTAACTTCTAAAGCACTCAAACTTCTTGGAGGTTTCTACGGGTTTACCGATATTGACGATTTCAGAGTTCTTCGGTCATATTTCCTCACTTGTCTACTTCCTATTATTGAATACTGTTCATCTATCTGGTCTATGGCTTATGAAACCAATTTATCTAAATTGCACAAAGTCCAAAATTTCTTTATCCGCATTGCACAAAACACGGTAAATTACCTCCAACACAAATCTAACATATACATTTTGAATTCTCTTGACTTAAAAAACATAGACACACGAAGAAAACTAAATGACTTAAAATTTACTTTTCAAATAATACAAGGCACACTCAGCACTAACGGCCTTCTTCCACTTTTTAACCTAAGAGTACCCAGACAAAATTTTCGTTCACAACATCATTTGTACCTCTCAAAACCGAGATTGTGTTTGGTCCAGCGATCTCTTGTATATAGATTTTCACATTTTACAGTACTCTTCCTTTGCCACCAGATTTCTGCTTCAGTACAAGTAAATTCCTAAAGGCTTGTTATATGAACAAAAAATGAATAAAAAAATGTTATTATTTCCTATTGCATAAGATTTTGTTGTTATATTATTTTTATTGTGGTTGTTATTGTTTATTACAAGAACTGTGTAAAACGGTGTTTGCTGTATCCGTGCTAACTTCAAATAAATAAATAAATTGAACCGGACATTTCGAAACAGGTTTAAACTAAAACAGGCTCAGATTTCACACTAACATTAAACTTGTGCAATCTGTATTTCAAGAAATGACAGTTGATTTGCTGCAGTTGATAATAAATATCCTAATTATATTACCCAAGAAACTATGCAACATATTATTATCTGTTTAGTAATTATAAAATCAGCAAGCCAACTAAAATTCCTTCTTTGAAATTTATTATTTATAAGCCACAAAATCCTGGTTAAATTTATTATTCCACCTCGTGACCCTGTTGGACACAACACGCGTTTTTCCATGCAATTATTGCCTTTAAGCATCTCACAAATCAGGCTCAGGCGAGAATGATATATTGGAAGATAGTCGGTCAGGGCCTAGTTCATAGGTACAATCCCGTCATATACCTGGTGTAACAGTAAAAACTGAAGTCCTGGTGGGCGGACTCCGCTATCGTCCCCAGGGCCTTCCGTTTGCTAAGGCAGCGATCTACTAACTGAGCTACGACTGCTCGGGAATACGATTTCAAATTTCTTGCACATAATAAGGAACGAAATATTAGAAACGCAAATATTCCACTTCTTCAAACACTTATTGTTTTTGTTATTTCGAATGTCCCAGGCTTCAGACTTGTTAGCCTATTGAAAATTCCGATCCTGGTCTACCGAAACATTATTTATTATTGAGGCTGCAGTTTTAAAGACCTAACCTGAAGCAATCGTAATAATAACATTCGAGAATCTGAATCTTTCAAACCTGTAATCTTGTCTAAAAGAACTACAAGTTTCCAATGGGTGATTTTGTACAAAGGTCTACTATAGCCTACTTAATATATTCATAAAAAAAATACGCGCAAATGACAGCTCATTACTATAATTAGTGACACCAAATTTTACAGATCTTCAAATATTAGAAGTTACACGTAACAACAATACCAGTGCGATTAAATACAAAGATTGTGCTTTGCTATCCAGTCATAATGTGTACATTTCTCAGTACTATGTAATGGCGTGATTTTGTTTAGATTTTTTTCTGCTTAACGGCAAGATATTAAAAAAAAATATCAAGCGAGGTTAAAAATATCAATGTGTGCAGTGAAGTGAAATAGCACGTTTACTCTAGGCGCATGGAAATCGGAATTGCATCTTAATTTATTTTTGTTTTCTTTCTTGAAAAACGTTTTCAAATAACTGCAAAATATTTTCAATTATATATTTTTTTCGTAGGAGTAACATTTGTTGAATTTAGTTTTAAAACCTTTAGGCGAGTTTGACTTAGGCCGGATGGGTGATGATGGGATGATTGGGTGGAATGAAGAAAGTGAGCGACAACAGGAGAACCCCGAGAAAAACCACACACACGCTGTTTGTCCAACACAAAGTCCACATGGCATGAGCAGGGATCGATCCTTCGACCTCTCACCAGAGGTGAGCGCACTAACAATTGGGCCCTTGCGTAACTTTTTTGCTGTAAATTAGCCCTTTATTTTGTGAAAGTAATAATGTTATAATATTTCAATTATTCAGATCCAATGACTACTGATATTCCTATACATTGAAAAGGAACAGTATTGAAGTAGTAGGTTGTGTGGTATCTCTAGTTTTTACTGTAATGAAAAACTACAGCTTATATTAACATTTGTACTTTAGTATATGCTGTGTGCTCTTTCTTATGTTTGAAACATGCAATCAGGAAACTATATTATTATTATTATTATTATTATTATTTAAAGGCCTATATATTCCTACCTGGAATTGTGAAATAAGTAAATAAAACAATAAATAATAATTGTTCCATCACCACAAATGGAAATAGGGTCCTATTGAACCTTGGAAAGCAATCAGAGAGAAGAACATACAATAAGTTTTGAGGAGTAAAACACACACACACACACACACACACTTAAGCGCAAGGACAGAAAGCCAGGAAAGGGAAGAAAAGAAAATATATTTACCACAGGGAAAGTTGAGCTAATGAAAGCAGCAGGTAGCAAACCGGAAATATCTGTCTTTACCCGCCCACAGGCATTGTAGCAACACTCCGAATCAAGTACAGAGAGAGAGAGAGGTTTTGACTGAGGGTGGGTGTACGAAAGTGTCGCCATCTGTTAGGGGAACCAAAAAACATCCCAAATCTTTATATGAGTCATCTCAGAAACCAGTTGTCAATGTCTTGAATGCTGAAAAATAGTTATCTGAGGCAGGCTCTTAATCCCAGCAACGTACACCTCTGAAACAGCCCAGAAACTGCACAGCGTGGTCACAGTGACCCATGGTGCTTTTTAAAAGATTTCCAGTTTCTGATAGTATTAAGACATGCATAATTCAACACAAAAGGAAGCTGTCATGCAAATACCGCTTTACTCAAAATATTCCGCCAGCCTTATCTAGAGATTTTTTCAGTTTATCTAAGTTGTCATGATAATAATTCTAACATACCTAATACCAACCACTATAATAATAAAACTATTGGAACGTGTAACCGCACTCGCCCGATATTTACTCGGAGTTCAAATAAATCAAAATCTTGATTTAAGTGAACGTCTATGCAAGAGCTCGGACATTTAAGGAGTCCCAGGATGCTCGCGCAAAACGAACTAATAGGAAACTTATGATGCTAAACAATGATGCTAACTAGATCAAATGAAATCAAATTCTGACAACTTATTTAAATAAAACAGAATAACTTTATTATCATAGTTTACACATACGAACTGCCGAGTTGAATCATTAACCTTCTCAAACATCAAACAATATCACGAAATAAATTGACTTTATATTGAGCAACTCTTCAATTTATTAAATTGTTAATTAAGATTCCACAGATTATTCGATCGCTGTTTACTTTAAACCCGCTTGCAATTTCAAAAGTTCCCTCAAATTTCGAGGATTAAATTAGGAATTAAACACAGGGCTTTAAATTTCGGTTATTAATTCTCGATAAACTTCTATTTAATTAAGTACTTAAGAAACAATTATTATAACAAAATTTAGCTAACGTCCCAAACAGACGTGTAAGGAGGGAGGGGGGAGAGAGACCAACCATCCTTTCACAAAACTAACCAAAAAGGTCACCACCTCCACACTATACTGAATCAGTTGTAAGGAGCAAAATATAGAAGGGGGTGAATACATTCTTCAAGAAACACACGTCTATACATGCAACGACAAATCAATGGCCATCAAGCCAACGTCACCAGAACACACGTTCTCACTCCGGCTCTCTTCTGCACAAGTTGAAAGTAAAATAGGTAAGGGGAAAGGGGAGAAACAGATGCCATTGCAATCCAATACACCCTAATTTTCCTCCACGTAAATTCTCGTTGACACCTACAAGAAAGTTGTACCTTCTCAATGTAAACTATAGGAAATTCCAAAATGTTTTATCTGGAGATTAAACTTACTATAAATTGAAATCAAATCCAACTCTCTTTTAAGCAATAATTTAGTTTCACTCACGAAAAACATAAGATATTACTCTCGATTATTTAATTCACAACAGTAACTGATTTATCGTAATTACTTAGAATGCCCCATGCATTCGCCATTTAACTTCTTCCGAGAAACAACGTGACTAAGTAATTTATTTTCAACAACAAAATTAACTAATTAGATTACTTCAAACAACAGTTTACTTCTACTATTATTAAATTAATATTAATAAATTCTACTAAGCCTGAAATCAAGCCCTTTAAAGTCGGCTTAAACCACTATTATTTCGCAGCAGCAACCATAATCGACAATCCAATATAACGAAATCCAAGTCGTAGCTGCAGACAAGCCGACCTTCAAATGTAGCGAAACAAACCCAAACAGTCGTTAGAAATCGCTTACATCGCGAAACCAAACCGAGGGAGCGATTCGCGCAGAGTTGCCAAATACAAGATTAAATTACCAGCAAAATTGCTCAATATAAAATTATAATTTAGAAATTAAATCAAACTATTGTAGGCGTGAGTTTCATACACTACAAGGACCCTCTGTTAAATGAAAATAAAACTACAATTTTATAACAAAACATTATGATCTTCAAGTACTTGACAATTCACTAGTTGACATCGGTGCACCATTATCATTAATTAAAGTGACTTGAAGCTCAGGTAAACCTTCCATCTGATAAAATCTTAAAAGCGTCGACGCTACGTTTAAATCCATGGATTTTAAACACATTCCTATAAAACAAGTATAACAAAACAACAAGAAACATATATTAGTTAAAGGAGTTTTCTCTGGTTCTAGAAGTAAGGAAATTATACACGAGTAATCATTTCCAAACCATGTAACACATGACAAAACTGATTAAAAAATACATAAATTGTAGCAAGACGCATCCAATTAATTGATTAACATAAATTAATTTTCCATACAAGAATGCTACTAATCATAAAAAATTCAGCAAATTATAATTGTCTTCTCAAAAGGTACTCGTCATTCAAAAAGGGAATATTCCAAAAATTTACCATTGCTAAGTTCTTCCTCAAGAGGGACAATTCCACCTGAGAATCAACAATGTCGAACTCAAACGGATCATGCACCCTGGAGAAAAAAATCTGCAACTTTATTTTCGGACGTCCTAATATGATGAATCTTGAATCGAAATTTTGACAATTGTTCTACCATTGGTCCGTATTTTAATAAGCGTTTTGGATTATGCATAATCCAACTAAAAGCACGATTATCTCTGTAGACATCAAACTCATTTATCAAGTAATGCCGATATCCACAGATAGTTTTGATTAAATAAATAAATTCAATTTCATAGATAGAACGATGTCTATCAGCTTCTGATAGTTTCTTTGAAAAGAACGCTACTGGCCTAAGGTCACCTTTATCATCACTTTCAGAAACACATCCACCAATCCCTTTACCAGATCCGTCGACATTAACAACAAAACGTTTCGAAAGATCTGGTACCTTAAGCACCACACGATCTTCAAACAATCTTTTCAATTCTTCCAACGCTAAATCATGTTCTCGACCCCACACAAAGGAAACTTTTGGTGACCTCAATTCACTAATACAAGCCATAACATCCTGCAGCCCAGGAATAAACCTGTTAAAATATGTAAAATACCCAGTTAAACTAAGAACACCCTCCCGATTACGCGGAGGTGGTATTTGTCATACAGCAGAAATCCTTTCACTATCTATCTGAATATGCTCACCATCTACACAAAACCCCAAGTAAATCAACCTTTTCTTACAAAAGAATGTTTTAACAGTTGCAATTGTAAGACCACTTCTTCTCAAATGCTCAAGTACCATCTTTATAGCTGCATAATGCTGTTCTTTATTCACATGTCGACAAATGGTTTAAATCAAATTATTTTCGTAGAATTCTCGTCACTCTTACGTGGAAAGATGGTTGAAATGACGTTAGCTAAGTCAGAAAATTGTTAAAAAAACACGTTCTAATTACGACGAAAACCTGTTGAAAAGACGTTCCGTTTACGTCAAAAAGTCGTTGAATTTACACTGATTACGTCGATATCTTCTGGAAATAACAGCATGCTTACGCTGGAAAATGTTTGAAATGACCTTTACATTTAATCTTGACAAAGTCCGACGGACTTCTCGAATAATGTCTACATTTATCCCTTTATTTCTTGTGTAGTTCCACGCCTTTCTCAGTACATTCTAGTCAGTTGAGTTTGAACGCTGTTCTTCGGCGGTCGAGCTGTAAGTTTATTCCATTATCACTCGAGCGTGTGAGCGGACTTGTGGTACACCATACGGGGTTTATGTAAAAATTTTGTGCAATAAATGATTTAGTGTTTACAGCTAGTAAGGTGGATTTTAATTGTAATATCTGTCTAAATTGATTTGTTTCTTTGCAGTGCACTTTGAAAAGGTCAGTGCCGTCCACAGTTAAAGCATTTAGACCGATATTTACAGAGAATGTAACAGGAATATGGGACTATTTGCGTAGTGATTTGTCTGATGTATTGCTTCCGGACCTGGATGATCGAAGTACCGTCAATATAAGTGACCATGTTGACAAGTCGGAACTATCCTGGAGATCACAAGTTTATTAAAATATTACTAAAGGAGGAGTCGACACATTCGATGATATGTGTTACTCATTCTACTTTGCGTCCCACAAAGAGGTTGCTATTGACTGTATATGTCAGTACTGGATGGTATTGTTATCCAGTACTGAACATATGAAAGTACTTGTTAAAAATCTAACAGAACCGCACAAGAAGGAGGAACCACACAAGGCTGTGGTGCGAACGGAAGGATGTAATTAGTCGCATTACTGGCAAAGCTGAAGAACATTAATCTGCAGATACATCCAAACTCTCAAAGTCCGGCCGTGTTTACTGCTATTTCTGTCCTAATAAGAAGAAGCGGAAGAAATCATACTTGTGTGTACGATGCAAAAAGGGAATCTGCTTGCAGTGTTGTGAGCATAAAATGGAACATATAAAATAAAAACCAGGGATCCGTTAAATACCCTGATTACAGACGAAGGAGGTTACGCCACGAGTTGGAGTGAGACCGTAGAAGTATTATTCAACAAATTATTTCCGGAGGATATTAAAATGAACATAATGAAGAAAATACAAGAATCTGATTTGAAATGATCGTAACCCCAAATAGAGAAGAAGATGATAGTGAAAGAAGATGATAGTGAAAGAAGATGATAGTGATGACAACAAATTATGAAGTCAAGGTAGCAATTAAGAGCTGAATGTCTGGGAGGGCCCAAGGTCCTGATGGAGTTATAAAAGAAATCTTTAAAACAAATACCGATATTTGGACACCATATCTTGCTACACCCTTCAACGAATGCATTAAACAAAATACATTTCCAGACTAGTGGAAAAGGGCAAACTTAATAACTTTACTAAAATGAGAAGATAAAGATAAATCAATGCCAAAGTCCTACCGACCCACATGTTTACTCAACGTAAGAATAAATTGTTTGAAACAATCATAGCAAAAAAAAATATAATCAAAATTGTAATCCAAAGTATAGTTTTAGAAAAGGACAGTCGACAATATATGCATTGGTCAAGACAATTAAACAACTATTCAATGATGATTGTAAATGTGCAATTGGCATATTTTTCGATATTCTGGGCGCCTTCGACTACTATTGGAAAATAATAGAGCTCAGACAAATAATGCTCCGAATTACTGAAACATACAGTACCACGACGGTGGAGTTTGGAAGTTTGGAACCACATACTTGTTGAAGAATGGAAATGGAGAAAAAGTCACTGAAATCCTCCACAACGAAACCAACAACAAACAAGAGATAACAGCAATCATAACCAGTGGGTAGCAAACCTTCTGAAATGTATCAACGAAAGCCAGAAGACTGTACATATTATTGCCAAACGTGGCTGAGAGGCTGGAAATGAGTATCGAGACAGATAGTGGACTTATGCACTTCTTAACTGGTCAGAAATAGACATAACTTTCTCCTATAGACAAAAGCTGAGAAAACTCAATTTGGTAGAATATAATCTGTGTCATGCCTGCTCGGTCCTTGCGACGCCGAACTACGTAGTACTCACATGTCGAGAGACGCAGGACTTGCTAACAGAACAGAGAACTCTCTTCGGGACAAACCAATCGGTGAAGTTCTGAGAAATCCAGAACTGGCGGTGAACCTCCGGGAGGCAGCGAATAGTCTCGAAATATTACAAAAGAAAATTTGTGGAGGGTAGACGGAGCACCGTGGCATGAAGTGAGGAGTGAGAAATTACAGTAAAAGTTCTTCGAACCATAAACGTGGACGCGACCAGAGCGACTTCCTCTAGATGACATACGAGCCAGAGTATGAGCCATAAAAACCTGAACTAGAAATGATTCTCTATGAACTATACTATAATAGATATATGAAGTTGCTGGAAGTGCAGCAGCAGGAGTGCCCTACAAGAAATGTCTGGTGAGAGACACTCGTGTGTAGAAGTGATATATGTGTATGTTTGCGGGACAAGTGTAAATGTATACAGAGTTTCAAATCAAGAGTAACAGCAAAATTATACATAAATACATAACCGCGAGTGAAAGAGTTAATGTGTGTGTGAAACTTAAAATTATAAAAGTGTATGATCGGGGCTGAAGAGGAAAAAGAATTATATCATTACACGAAAATAGTAGATTGAACAACCATCCTAAGGCTGCAGTGACTCCCCTCAAAATTCACTCCAATCCTCGGACCCTCCCCAATCAAAGTATGGATGTGAAGAATGAAAGAAGAAGATGGCTCCTGCAACGAGTGAAGAAACTACTAAGAAGGAAGATGTACGACTAATCGAAGGCATCAATAACTAATATTTTATCTCCTTGCAGGAAGCAGAAAAAAAGAGGATGCCAATCTTCAAGTCGTCTGTTGTCATGTGTTGTTATGTATTGTCTTGTCTAATGTGTGTTATATGTTTGATTATATGTATGTTCTCAATAAAATTAGCATATAGCAGATAGGGAATCCCCCCAAGGAGGTTCCTAAAGGACCAAAGGCCAGGAGAACATTCTGGATGCCTGTTCAAAGTCCGTCCCGCAACCCCAGAGGTATTTGACCGATGGAACACAGTAGCTTCTTGGAGTGCGGAAATTACGGCAATCTAACAGTCTATAAGGACATGCCTGCCAAAAGCAAAGGAACAAAAATGAATGAGCGTGATGTACGACCTAGAAAGTACACTACTTGGCTTGTGTAAAGGATACAAAGAGGCATTGGTGTTATGCGGGTCCTTAATTAGAAAATAGAAATAATTTTATTGTAAGCATGTATGCCATCGGTGCATTGATGAAACGGTGACAAGGAGTAGAGTGGTAAAACATTGGTGATGTTTGTGCCCTTTACGCTTGTAAACTACAGTGTCTGTTAAAGAGATGCAGAAAAGTTTTACTGTATTCTCATATCCATTTTTAATCAGAACAAAACAACAGTTCATGCTAGAAGCAATACACAGGTGCTATGCAGCTCCTTCCAACACCAAAGCCTCCTCCGTTACGTTTAAATCTAAGAAGATAAACAAAAGACAACATGGACAAAAAGTTATATTAAAACGGGATATTAAAAATATAACCACAACCTCTACAATTTGTTTACAACATTAATTATTTACATTCCAAGTATTATTATTCACATCATATATTATTATTTTTCGAGAATATATCCTATATTTAAAAATTACTTACCTTTCTTAAACAAATCATTTTTAGCAAAATAAAATTATATACCTTTGATAACTTAACAACACCATCTGTTTTTACTAAAGAAAAAATGCATCCTTCAGTTTTCTGATAATAAAAGTAATGACATATGATTTCCACCCGAAACTTCAAAAAATACTTAAATAATAAATACATTGAATAATGGCTTTTAAAATATTTCCCAATTCTCAAACTATACTTAAAGTAGTTTTAAACAAATAATAATCAATAAGCTAATTATTTATCTTCCTTTTACATTCTTAAATCATTTCTGAACTGAACTATACACTCTTTTTTTCATTCCTAAAGGATAGGGTAATATAATAAATACTCCCCCTAATGTTAAATAATATTGAATTTTAAATGAATAATTGATTGTATTGAATTATTCAAATGCTTTCTTGTATAATCATATTAATTTAATTCATTCTTTAATTAACTATTTATATATTTTATGAACATCTTGGAGTTACAATATAATCAAACTCTTTATAACACTTTGATCAACAAAACATACGAAAACATTATTTCTTATTAATAAAACAAACGTTTGTATTCACATATTTTTTCCATGATTAATTCATAATTAATGTAGTTAATAACTTAATGTCTCGCAAAATCTTAACATTTAGTTAATCATGTAGTTAATCATCTTAGCATTTTTTTTTTTAATTTCTATATTCCTTATCGCCTAAACATGTTTTATTTCTTTGTTCCTCTATAATAGAAGGTTTTAAGAATTTACAGAGTTCGCTTTTTTATCAATCGTATTATTCTTCAGGAACTCCTATGACATTGCTTTTTACAATTTCCAACAATCGTATGTTTCTTTATATAATATAACCCTTATACGCACATATTCCAAATTTTCATATAATCACTTTTCATTCGATTCCTTAGAATATGTTTTAACCATCTCATTAAATAGTTATGATTGTCATCCTTATCATTTCCCTTTTTTATCTGTAACTTAGCTACTTCTGGTTTTTAACTCACACTGTCGTTATTATTGTTCAAATGTCGATCACTATTGATTGATGGATCGCATACATAACTAGCCCTTCGTGCTTCTTATCTGCATTCATTGTCTCAGCAACCAGCATATTTGATCTTCTGGTGACTACTCTTCTCTGTCTCAATATTTTCAACAACATAAAGATCTTCTCACGATACCATTGGATGGACATCTTTTCAAGCTTTGTTATTCTCATGCAAATTTTCAGTCCATAACTCTCCTCTGTTTTGGCTTTCACTCTTTTCCTATTTAGAAGCAATTCAACATAATATTTTCGTGTATCTTAAGTTTGTGTTTGGCTCTCTTCTGCAAATGCCTATCGACGAAATCCGAACTTTTTTTCTTTTGCTGTTTAGATTTTTTATTTATACTTTCCATATATTATTTGCACATAGACGCTTTCAAATTTATTAGTAAGATATGACGGAATAAAATCATGAAGAATATATTTTCTTTTCTTCTACGTTTTACGAAAACAATCAAAAGATTCAGAAGTTTGTTTACCAAAGTTTGAAATGTATCCACTTACTTTGCCTTTCACAGTTCCCGGTATGTGTGGCCTTTTAACTTAATGCCACGCTTTAACCTTCTTGCTTTTCTAAAGATCTTTTATCTCATTCTGCTACATATTTCCTGCTGTTGAAACTCACGCTTCCGGCTCCACCACCTCCTCTTTATTTCTCTCTTTCATTTTCTTTGCACACAGTTCTCTTCCACCTACTTCATGGTAACTTCCAAAATGCTGGGTTTCTCCTTTTCGTTCTGCGTAAATCGTTTATTCCTTTGGTTTCTTTGCCACTTTCTCTTCCTCTTACTCGTCGTTTTCTTGATAACTACCAGTATCATTTTCATGCCTAAGCATATCCATATTCTTTAGCCCTATCATGCCTTCCGATAGAATTTTAGGGAGCTGGTGGCATTCAACGTTTTTCATGGGATTTAAACTAGGTTCTTTGATATTTCTAAATCTTTGAGTATGTCATCATCTATATTAATTGACATTTTACGTTCAATTCCCTGAACATTTCGATCGTTAGTTCAAAATTTTCTCTAATTATATGATACCTTTCTATCCATATAACTATTTAAACTACTCATTACATTGGGTACTTCATAAGAATATATTTTATCTCTCACTGAACTTGAGATATACATTTCAAAATAGTTCAGAACAAGGCATGATTTCGCAAATATTCTTTCAATGTTTTTTCATTTTCCATGACATTTTTACTTTCTTTTCTGTCGTTTGTAAATCTGTAATTGTTTCATATTGATCCACAGCATTGAATTGACATTTTTTTGTGTTATTAATTTTCTGTTTGTTCCAATTCGTAATCAAACTTCTCATTGTTAATACAATGAATTAGCTGATACTTCATTTGGAAATTAAATGGTTCTAGTTTGCTAGTTTGACTTTCTTTTTCTGATCTCCAAATATGATCTTCATTTTGATAGTTTTTTTCTCTTCTTTTATCAAGTCATCAGTGGTTTGTTGTAGTTTCTGTTATAAAGTTCGCTGTACTATTTCTACTTTCTTATCAAATCCTTGTTGAATTGCATCTATAAACTTCCTAGGGCTTTCCTCAAGAAGATTCTTAAGATCTAATTATCGGTATTTTTTCTCTCTCTCCTCTTGTAGCCTTTGTTCGTCTCTCTACTATTCCTTTTTTCGCCTAGTTTCTTCTATCCCCTTTGGTAGCTTACTTTCTTATTTTTTTTATTTTTTTTCGGAATTCGTTAAACATCTGTTTGAGCATTTCTTCATTGCTACCTTCTACATCCCTGGATTCAATGAATTGATTATCTTCCCTTGAAAACGGGACAAATGCAATGGTGCGTTTTTCCCCACTGTCAGGCAAGGACTCCATATATCTTTCATTATCACGGCCCTTACCGTTAGTCGCCATTGATGAAACGGACTCTGCTTCGATTGGTATCGATATCTTTCTTAATGATATTTGCTCTCTGTCTTCGTCGTTTTGAGGTAGATCAAAATAAATACTATGGAACAGGGTTCGTGTTCTGATTCCTAGACATGGACACAATAATATAAAATTATTATTATTATTACTATAAGACATTTATTTATCATCTATAACACTATTCTAATAATAGAATTTGCATAAAAATTATTTTAATGAACTATCATTGGTATAATAAAATATATTATTCTAATTTTAACATAACTAATTAGAACCATTCTTGAATAGAATGTCAGTTAGCTTGAAGTCAGAACCACGTACACTAAGTCAGAAGCGTATTTTCATGACATTGTTTTCCTATAACCTAATGTATTTTTTTCTTGATGCCAAAATTACAAAAACCGTCCAAACTTTAGTGAATGGAGTCCAAAACTAACAGTGTCGAACCGTGCGGATTTTTATCTTATGATTTCCCCAGAGCCAGCGAGAGAGAACGGAAGTACTACAGTAATACAGGAGAAGAGAAGAGAATAATCCATAATACTTACCACACCTGATAGAGAGCTGTAATTTGTTCTGTATGATCACTTTCCCCAGCTTCCTACAGCTACAACAGCTACAAGCGGTGTTCCGTGAGAATCCACGTTGTTTTCCTCTCTTGTTATCTTCGTTTCTTCTTCCGCAGCCTGTTTCATTTGTTCCAGGGATGTATTTTTTCATGAGTCACAAACAATGTCATGGTATTTCTTAAATGCATTTGAAGACATACATGGATTATTCATTGATGACAACATTGCATCTAATTGTGCATGTCCATCACCCGTAGAGATTGTTCCTGGCACAGCTGCAGTATTTACATCCATGATTTTCTTTTATCTCCTTCAGTAGAAACATAACGTTCTAAATGACACACTCGATCATTTAAAAATTAGGGAACATTTAATCCGAAATAGGACTTTGGTTGTCCAATTCTTGAATGTTTTTTCAAAGTATTAGATATTTACTATTCGACATTTAAAACCATATAAAATAGTATTTTTCCTTCCACTACTGCTGGTTTCTTCGTTTTTTCCTTTCTTTTTTGTTGAATGTCCAAACAATAATCTGACTCCAATTTCTAGATAAATTATCTTATCTATGGAGACCTCTGGCTCACCTTATATTTCAGTTTTAACTAAGTTATTATCTAAACATATTAATTAATAAGATATGTATTTATATTACTGTTATCTCCCCACCCATTGGTTAATTATTCGTTCTGTAGTGTTCTTTATAACAACCTGGAAAACCGGCGGGAATTCCAAATGGTTTATTATTAAAAATCCAACAATAATAATATAATAATAATAAATTATTATGTTTACTATACACCCTCGGTTCAGCGCCCTGTACTTTTTAGTCAGTTCTACATCAGTAAATATTATAAATATAACTGTTCATTAAACAATATTATGCCTATTGTCTTTTATCTTCTATATGTTTCCCTAGTGACTGAGAACAGTTCCTTTTTCTTCTTTTAACAGAAAGAAGAAGGCGTATGCTTTTCCCTTTCGAAAATCTATCTTCGATAGAAGGTGTTTTCACTTTACAAGCTGAGATTGCTGAGAACTGGTTTCTCATAGGTTTACTTTCATCCAAACACACACACACCGCTCCACTATGAGAAAGTAGGGAGTGGGCGACCGTAGAGCCATCTTAAAAACAAAAGGCGATCTGCTTGAAAGTAAGCAAAGATATATGGTCATTACTTCAAATTCAAGGACGATTGACACAAATTTGAAGCGATTGTTCTGTTTCTTCTGTTGACTAAACACAATAAGTATCAACGTACGAACCAAGTTAAAATATGATTCTTCGTATCTGTGAAAGTCCGAAGCTTATACTTCATTTCAACAATGTATAATCATTGATGGCATTTGCCTCTATTTTTATTAATTTCTTATGGGAAATTCAATTAAAGACTCCCCGATTTCTATGAAAAATATAATTCATCAGATCACTCCTTTCAGTTCTTAACACTCGTATACACTATATTGAGGTTCCTATGCTGAAATTGTGTTAAAAAATATAAATACATTATATTCAGGTTAATGTATGGGAACTCCGTGTTAAAATGAACGTATTTCAGCCTCTTGCCGGGTCCAACTAAGGCAGGCTCTTAAGAATGGAACATTGTTGAAGAAGAGCACGCTTCTACGGTGAAGGAAAAAACAATACAAATACAAACAGTTATTTTGAGCATTCTTTACTTTTTGTCTAATATGAGTATTGTTTACTTTGGAACATGAATTGCTGAAATAATATTTCAGATGTTATATCAAATATCAGTATAAAAACTCCTTCGGGGTAAAGACAAGAGTGACGCAAGAATTCTACTCACAAAAGATGTGATATCCATTTTGCGAGTTACTTTCCTCGTGTCACTATGACGGAAGTAATAAAATTAGGAGATTTAGTATAGATAGTGACAAAGAAAGAAACTCTCAAAATGGATATCACTTCTTTTGTGACTAGAATTCTTGCGTCACTCTTGTCTTTACCCCGAAGAGTTTTTTATACTGATATCACTTATTTGGTAAGGCTGTGTATTAAAATAAGGTCCATAGTTTTCATACAAAAAGCAGATTCTGGGACGTATCTCTAAAACGGTAATTCCTATCAACAAAATAAGCTTCGTTTTACCAGAACTTGTTGAAGCACGCAATTGACTCCCAAAACCGCCGGTACCAACCACTTTGGGCTAAAGCCAGAATGGCAGAGGTCCTTTTCTATCATTTGTGAAAATTCTGTGATTGGGCTAATTTCTAATTCAGAACAATTTTGAATTCCGCAATTTACTTTGGATCATCGAATGTTCATTAGAGTATATTCAAATTTTAATCTATGATTATACAAATTATCATATTAAAATATATATATTTTTTAATTTTTTTTTTAAACGTCAGGTATGATAGAGAAATCGCACCGGTACGCAGTGAAAACGGTATTATTGACCTAAGTATACAGCATTTTACATATATCTTACCTGCACCTTCCCCCGTGTACAGCCTTGGTTTTTGTGGGCTTTTTGAAATGCAACTGTTAATAATTCTAAGTTGTGCGAAACAAATCAAAGCTTTTTCTTACATTGTTTTGATATATTGCTAAAATAAAGCATATTCTTTGAGAGGGCAATACCTACCGAGTCCGCTACTTGGATACGCCACTAATAGGAACATAACATACGTATCTGGACCCTATGCGTATATGGACCCTTCTACGATAATCAGTTGCACAAGAATTCTTGGATATTCAGATGATTCACCTAAGAATAATTACAATATTCACAAAAGTGGGGGCCGGAGCAACCCCCTTTTGTGTTCATTGGTTCAAATTTAGCATTGGTGTACAACTGCTAATATACAGCACTAACTCAGTTATGGTACATTATAGGAAAGTCGCACAATATATTTAAGCATTGTGATGAACACTTATGGATTATGGAGCATCTGATTAAAGTAATGTCTGTGGAAACTATGGACTCAGATATTTGTACGTAAAAGCATATTAATATTTATGTCGAAATAGTTGGTTAACAAAAAATTGAGTAAATGTTTTGAATCATTAATTTCATACGGATGTTTTTGGTATGGATTCAACTTATATGTGTGGATATTAACTTTGTGCCCAGCATACTAAACTACATGTAACAAATGTGAGGTCAGGGGGTCGTTTTCAAATAAAATGTACTCACAAGAGAGGGTCACGAAAATTGTCCCTGAAACCTTAATCAAACATTGCGCATCTGATAGAGGATGGTGAGTTAAGAATACTAAAATTTAAGGTGCGATGGACAAGGCTGATTGAAGCTAGAGAAAAACTCGAAACCACGAAATTTACAGAAGCTAGATAAAGGATATATCCACAATGATTCAGAATGTATGATACTACTTTCAGAAGGTGATTTCTGACATTAAAAGAAGTAAACATTTCCTTTGAACATGGGTAAAATTTCTTCTTATTTTGGAGATACAGCGTTATCAAATTTGAGCCCGAAGTCGACGGCTAGCAATTATAAATATATGCACAGTTCTCAATAATTCAGAAATGAGTTATTGAATGAAAATTCATTTTCTGTCAATGTGTTTCTAGAAACATGATAGGCTTTAATAGTGAAAACATCACGTCACCGGATTGTCAATGTTGCCAACTTGGTATAACGTAAACATTTTTCCAAAGAAACTACGTCGTGTTATTGGATATTTTAATATTTTAGTGATGATCAACACCATTTTAAAGCACATACCTCATTGTTGCAAACTGTAGATAAGACAAAAGAATTCCGCGATCTAATACAATCTACAGGTCAGTTAATCTGAAATTGTCCAGTTTGGTTAATGGACGTTTTTTCAAAATATAATATTAATATTCCTTATATAAAAATATTCAATACTGATGTTCTGTTATTTCTATCCAGATCCATCATTTGTGCAATAATTTTTAATATCTTCGTACTGGTTTAGCATAGGACATTAAAAAAGAAACCATTTTTTTTCTTTAAACCCTGCATGATTATTTTATAGCTCTGCTTGAAAAACATTAAACGTAACTGAAGTGCTCAAAATGATATCCAAATGTAACTGCCTAAACAATAAATTCCTGTCTTATGGGTGTCTTTTCTCATGGAAGGTATTGAATGGCCGAGTTCAATTTTTGTATACTACCCCACATCTCTATACAATAGGACCTCTGTGATTCGACATAATGGGGACATACGTCATTTCGGATAATCAAAATTTCGGTTTAAAAAATGTATTATTTCAAACTTGAAAGTGAAATAATTGAAGGCGATGATAAAAAGTACACTTTTATATTACGTATATAACAGACTTTTAATAAATCTTTAAATGACTGTACAGTTGGACAACTTACTATACAACTAAGTTTACTGTTTTTTTGAAAAAAAAATCATCTATCTTTTTCGCTTAGCATTTCAAATTTAATCTTTTTTTTTATTACCTTTTCGGTTTAACGTTATTTCGGTTAAGAGAGGATTTACTGTATGTTGAATGTGTAAAAAAATATAAAGGCTGATATGTGGATTCTTATTGTTTCTATGAATTTTGAAAATCGAAAAATCGTATTTTATGTGCATTGAAAGCCCGATATTTCTGGTGAGATAACATATAGGAATCATTTTTTTACGTGCTGTATATTTATATAAGGAGAATATATTGTAGAAATTTGAACTTTGATATTCGATTTCCAAAATTGAAATGGAGGCAACTTCCGATTTTTTCTGTACCCCAAGCCTCTGTAGGTATAGATACAATTGATATTTGAGTTTGACCGGGTTATATATTTGAAAATTCCGGACAAATAATGCTCGGTACTTAAATTAACACACAAGAATTTGACAGTTGCGGCGACAGGGACTCGAACACGGATCTCTCAGTTACCGGCTAGGTATGTTACCAATTACACCACCACGAATACAGCATACGTACCCGGCAACTGGCAGATCCGGGTTCGAGTCACGGTCGGGGCGGCTGTCCATTTTCCTGTGTTAATTTCAACATTTACCAACAAAAGGTTTATTGTGAAAAATGTAATAACATCTAATGCTCGCTACTCTTTCCTTAACTTATATTTTCAAAGCTCTCACGAAATATATTAATCACATTATTAAAAATTAGTAACTCCGTTGAGACCCAAATATAAAAGTTGAAATTTCAACTACATGTTCTACTTATATGTATAACATACGAAAACATATATTTTTATATGTTACTCAACCAGAGATTTCGGACTTCCAATCTACGCACAAAATGAGATTTTTTGTATTGTCAAAATTCATATAAAATTAAGAAACCACATATCTCCCTTGATATTTTTGTACACATTCAACATATAACGACGTGATACTATACAAAGCACAGTTCTGATATTCAAGCTTTTCCGTTCGAAAAGGCACACTCAACAGGAATTTATTCTGTTTTGACAATCACTGTTGGATACAATTTTCACCACTTCAACTGCGTTAAAGGTTTCAAGCAGAGGTTTAAAATTTACCAAGCCGGCTTTAAATTAAAAATTGATTCTGTTTTAATGTCCTATGATAAAACAGTAAAAAGATATTTTTTTTGTAAACAACTGCAAAAATGGCATCCATTTATTATTAGATTTGGATATAAATAAAGGAATATCATTTTTTAACAATGTTAGATAAGGAATAATAATAATAATAATATTATATGAAAGTGGTCGATTAACCGAGCCTGACAATTTCAGATGGACTGACCAGTAGTTTGTATAGGATCGCGAAAATCTTTTTATCTGATCCACAGTTTGCAACATTGTGGGGTGTAATTTAATTATGTTTTTTATCGTCACTAACCGATGTGAAATATCCAATAACACGACGTAGTACTTTTGAAATATTTAAATCTAAAAATTTAAAATTTATTTTATTAAACTCTAGTTGGCAACACTGAAGATTCGGCGACATCCAGTTTTCACTGCTGATGTCCACCTTGTTACTAGAAACAAATGTTCTAGTTTTGTTCAATGACTCGTTTCTGACTTATTTAGAATTTTTAATTTCTATCCATTTCTACGCGTCGACTTTGGGTTCGAAGTTGGTAACGCTGTATCTCCAAGAGGAGGCTAAATTGCAACCAAGTTCAAAAGAATATTTTTACTTTTTTGATGTCGGAAATTACCTCCCGAAAATACTGTCTTTTATTGTGAATCACCGTGGATATATCCTTTATCTAACTTCTGTGAATTTCGAGGTTTCGTACTCCCTATCTCCATACCCATTTGAACATCGCACCTTAATTTTTTTGTATTCTCCATATCTCATCATCAATTATCAGATGAACCTGGTTTGATTAAGATCTCAGCGGCAAAAAAATAGTGACCCCTCTTGTCAGTAAAACAACAAACTAATGAAAACGTCCGACATATGCGAATTAAGTAAATAATGTAATGGGAAAACGTTATCTGTATCCATAAATAAAGTACACATTGGAGTCGGTATATTAAATTTCTGGATTAAGGATGTCACCAGTTTTATCAATTACTTTCCGAATATGGAAAGCACAAGTAAATGCATTAATCGATACAGGAGCATGTTATACATCATTCATATTCATACGTTACAACAATTACATATTACTCCTACTTCCAAAGAGTCAGTAATATGGGTACGTGATTTTAACAATCAACAAGTAAATATCATCGGAACAGTTACTCTATCTTGTGTGTATAGAGCTACGATATATTCAATATCATGGTTGTTAAAAGATTAACATTTACCTTTAAAATTTTTAGAACGTCCAGGAGTTGATAGCATTCTAACACCAAGGAGTCAGAAATTGTTGATTTTTTAATTTTATGTCCAAAAGACTTATCAGTTACAATTCTATATGTAATAATACATATCGCATTACTCAGAATACAGGAGGAGTAAGAAAAGATATATGGAGATGAGACAATCAACTATTCGTGAATCATATGATATTTTTAAAAAACTGGGAGAACTAGTAGAACAATACAACAATCAGTTCACGCAATCTCAAGTAGACAACATGATTTTCAAACATGAATACAAAATAATCTTAAGTTGGAAAGCAATAAAGAGAAAATAATAGACACTATTGTAAAACGAACGTAGCACTACAACTTGGTTCAAGTGAGGATGTTCTGAATGAGCTAGACAGCAATAGGGAAATATTTGAGGAAAATATGACAGTTCATGAGTTCATAGGAGAGATAAACCATGAGACAGAAGTCACTGAAAACTTCATTAACGAGAATTAAAATATGGACAAAAAAGTATCAACTGCCAAAACAGTAGAGGGTTTAAATGAAGTAATAAATGGATTTGGATTCTCTAAATAGATGCGAAACATAGACCGATGTGGCGGACATGGTTAGAAACATATACAGAGGCAATTCGTTAAAAAAACATCATTAGTTGTTCATGATATCATGTACGGATTTTCAGTGTTATTTTCTTTTTAGTTGAAGTAATATTAGTATCTATGTGGCGATAGTTCGTAGATAAAAACAATTAAATCAATGGTTCTGATTTTGATGCAGAAAATAAGAAATATTTCAGCAAGACATTAGCTAAGAATTTAAGATATATATCTCTTTCGAAGTAATGTCTATCGGAAGGCATGATAGGGCTAAAGAATATGGATATGCTTAGACATAAAAATGATAGAGGTCCACCTCTTAGTTATCAAGAAAAAGACTAGTAAAAGCAAGTGAAAGTGGCAAAGAAACCAAAGGATCAAACGATTTATTTAGAACGAATTGATAAATCCAGCATTTTTTAAGTTACCATTAACTCGGTGGTAGAGAACGGTGTGCAAAGAAAATGAAAGAGAGAAATAACGAGGAGGTGGTGGAGGCGGAAAAGTGAGTTTCAAGAGCAGGAAATATGTAGCAGGATGAGATAAAAGTTCTTTAGGAAAGCAAGAAGGTTAAAGCGTGGCATTAAGTTAAAAGGCCACACATACCGGAAACTGCGAAAAGCAAGGTAAGTGGATACATATCAAATTTTGTTTTACTAACATCTGAATCTTCTGATTGTTTTCGTTAAACCTAGAGAAAGAAGGAAATACATTCTTTATGGTGTTTTTCCGTCATATATCTTACTAACAAATTTGAAAAAGTTTTTGTGCAAATAATTTATGGAAAATATAAATGAAAACTCTAAACAGCAAAAGAAAAACATGTTCGCATTTCGACAATAGTGATTTGCAGAAAAGAAACAAAGACAAACTAAAGAAGATATTCGAAAAGTTTATGCTGAATGCCTTCTAAATAAGAAAAGAGTGTAAGCAAATGCAGATTAAAGTTATGAACGGAAAATTTCGGTGAGAATAAAAAAGGGTGAAAAGATGTCCATCCAATGGTATCGTGAGAAGATCTTTATATTGGTGAAAATATTGAGACAGAGAAGAGTAGTCACCAGAAGATCAAATATGCTAATTGCTGAGCCAATGAATGCAAAGAAGAAGCACGAAGAGTTAGCTATGTATGTTATAAATCAATCAATTGCGTTCGACATTTGAACAATAATAATGACAGTGTGAGTGAAAAAACAGATGTAGCAAAGTTACAGATGAAAAAGTTAAATGATAAGGATGACAATCATAACTATTTAATGAGATGGTTAAAACATATTCTAAGGAATCGAATGAAAAGAGTTTATATGGAAGTGTAGAATATGTGCGTAGAAGCGTTATATTATATAAAGAAACATACGATTGTTGGAAATTGTAAAAAAAATATCATTGGAGTTCGTGAAGAATAATACGATTGATAAAAGAAATGAGATTTCTGTACTTTTGGTAAATTCGTAAAACCTTCTATTAAAGAGAACCACAGAAATGAAACATATTTAGGCGATAAGGAATATAATTATGAAGAATAATTTTTTAAAAAAATGTTAAGATGTTTAAAAGATTTTGGGATATATTACGTTATTAACTACATTCATTATGAAATAATCACGGAAAATATATTTGATTACAAACGTTTGTTTCATTAATAAGAATTAATGTTTTCATATGTATTGTTGAACGAAGAGTTATAAAGAGTTTGATTATATTAAAACTACAAGATGTTTATAAAAATATAAATAGTTAATTATAGAATGAGTAAAATTAGTATGATTTTACGACAAAGCATTTTAATAATTAAATACAATCGAATATTCATTTAAAATTCAATATTATTTAACAGAAGGGGGACCATTTATTATATGACCCTATCCTTAAGGAAGCAAAAGAGTGTATAGTTTAGTTCAGAATTTATTTAAGAATGAAAAAGGAAGATAAAGAATTAGCTCATTCATTATTAGATGTTTAAAAACGGTTTAACTATAGTTTGAGAACTGGGAAAAATTTAAAAGCCACTATTCAATGTATTTATTTATTATTTAAGAAAGTATTGAAGTTTCGGGTGGAAATCATTTGTTATTACTTCTATTATCGGAAACCTGAAGGAAGCTAATTTTTCTATAGTAAAAACAGATGGTTTTATTAAGTTATCAAAGGTTTATAATTTTATTTTTCTAAAAATGATTTGTTTAGGAAAGAAAATAATTTTTTAAAAAGATATAATCTCGAAAAATATTTATGATGTGAATAATAATACTTGGAATGTAAATAATTAATTTTGTAAACAGATTCTAGAGGTTGTGGTTATATTTTTAATGCCCTGTTTTAATACAACTTTTTTCCTTGTCGTCTCCTCTTTATCTCCTTAGAGTTAGACGTAACGAAGAGCCTGGCTTTGGTGTTGGAAGGCGCTGCATAGCACCGAAAAGACAATTGCTCGAGTACTCTACTTTTCATATGAACGTGCCACTACTTGCAGTGGTTTGGGGTACGCTTTCGTTTAGGGATATTTGTTTGTATGTGTACAGGAATCAGAACACGAACCATGTTCCTGAACATTTATATTGATCTACCGCACAGCGACGACGACGGAGCTAGCTAGGAAGTCCAAATTACATTAAGAAAAATATCCATACAAATCGAAGCGACTTAGTTCTGTTTTAAAGCAAGTAAACAATGATAAATATAGATAAAATACAATGTTCAGTTAACCTGATAGTTTTGTCTTCCCTGATAAATTTTTGAATCCCTTTAGCAATGTTAGGTTATATAAATATCTACTTCGACCGTTACAGCATTAAATTCCAAAAAATTCTAGTAAACTCTTAAGGATCTTCAAATGCCATAGGTGACAAACATCGTGATGTCTTTCTCCCAACTATGTGAAGAGTAGCAAAATTAAAATAAATCATTTGTTATATGTTCTTTTGTAAAGCAAAAGCAAGACAAGATTACTGCCCCCATCTTTTACTGCAAGAACTTTTTTTTCTTTCCTTGACATCCCTTACAAATGCTGTACCAGTTCACACAAATAAGAAACCATACAATGCTACTATCCCGCAAAAGTAAAATTTTCTTTTCGACTCCTAAGGAAAATATTTATTTATCAACAATAAATCGGCAAAGTAACCATCTGTCAACCTTCGGGTAAAAAGGTTGCGCAATAAAGCGTATTATTAACCAAAAACCTTTCTACCTAGGTAGACAATACATCTCCAAAACTACTGTTAAGCCATTAGCGAGAAATATGTTCACCCCACTCTCTATTTCTAAAACCTTCCCTCAAAATCAATCACCTGATGTCAACGGATTACCAAATGCTATGCACCCCTCCCTTCGTTTTCAAAAACTGGAAATGGAGAAACTAAATTGTATAAGCAAAATGTTGAGGTAAACTGTTATTTTCACCACCTCTTAATACAATAAAACCTGAAAGAAAGCACGAAATAAACAATCTGGAAACTTCTGATGTAATCCATTCAGTTTTTCTTTTCTCCTCCAATCGCAAATATTTACAAGTAAGAGTAAAATTAATAAACTCTCCTCTTCCTTCCCGAACAACTCGGAGTGTAAACGAAGCTGACTTTTATAAAACAAAAAGTTAAAAAAACTTAGAACGATTTCGGAAATGTCACAATTGTATTTTACCTTGTGTCCTATTCGGCGCAAATTAAAATAGCGTTTCATCTTCAAATTGTAACTTTTCATGTGTTCAGCGGTTTTTTGCCTGCTAAATCCTTTTATTCTAATGTAATGTAGTTTATTTCCTGTGTATGGGTGAAAAAATAGACAGTGTAAAATCTAACATTACGGTTAAAAACCACGCTATATATAAAATATTTGCACTATAAACGATTTACAAGCTTTCATACTATCTTATCTAAATGTATTCGGTCCCGTTCAAAAAAAGAGTCCGTTTAAATTATAAATTAATATATTTCCTTATAATCAAATATCTCCACAAAAAACAAAGTATATGCTTACGTAGGGTTTTTCAGCGTGAGGCTTTTTAATCACACTACCAAAAAAATATATCCACATTCCCAAGTGCGCACTTAAGTTTGAAAATACCTCCAAATTAAAAATCTAATTAGAAAAAAACTATAATTAAATAAAGTCTTCAAGAATTAAGTTTGCTAAGTTTCTTCTTCTCTTTCATCTATATCTATAGCGTCTACAAGATGACGGTGAAAATCAGTCTTAAAAGAGTTCAAATCTAAATTTAGCTTACCACTACGACCAGTAAAAACACACAAAAATCTCCCCAAATACAACAAAACCTGCTCTGAAATGTAGCCATGTTCTACAGAAAGAATGGTACCTCTTCTATGATTTAATTTCTATTTCTTTAATATATCACGTATTCTTCCAATTTGTGAATTCATATTTCATTATTGATATTGTTGCATTTATTTCTTTTAAACTGACTGCAAAGAAAATGTGACATTTCCTATTCTGCGTATACGTATGTTTTACCAAATTGCAAGTTTACCTAGTTCTAGGAAATTTATTATCAAATGCACCACATCAACTGTTATGTTTTGAAATACAAAGTGTTACAAACTAACTAACTCCATGGCTTATGTAACTCGTGGGTTCATCGCGCCAGTAACAACCGTTCGCCATTGGATTATAATCTGGTTATCATCAAGGCAGTTTTCATTACGAACACCTACTTCTCGATGAGCTCTTCTAATATCGACCTCCCAAAGACGTGTCGGTATTCCCAATGCTCTCCTTCCATCCGGTCTTCCAATCAGGATAGAATATAATCCTCGTTTTCCCCCATACGTGCTACATGGCCTGTTCAACCTTGTCTCCGCGATTTCATTATTTTTTCATCTGGCGAATCGTACAGTCCATTGAGTTTTCATTATGCAGTCTCCCCCATTCTCGTCATCTCGTACCGTTTCGACCCGTGTATAATTCTCAAATCATTATTTTCGAACACACGTAATTTATGTTCATCTCCTATGGTCATACTCAAACTTTCCCAACTGTAAAGTATTACCGGTAAAATAATCGTTCTGTAAATTTCTTTTTTTAATTTCGATTATATTAATCGCGATGTCAAAGGTTTTTGGACAGAATAAAAACACGCGTTTCCCGATACTATGTTTTTTTATTTCTTCCCTGACGTCATTTTTGCTTGCTACGTATGCTCCCAATTACCTAAATTTGCTGACTTTCTCTATGAACTGATCGATTATGATTATGTTTTTGTTTCCTTTATTCCCTATGATTCAGCTTGTTATCATATATTTTGTTTCATCTATGATTACCGGTAAACGTATCTCAACGCACCCTTCTACAAATACATCAGTGATGCTTTCTAATGCATCTAGATGGTCGGTTTTAATTCTTCATCATCTGCGTGTACGAACTGTTGAATCAAGCCATACAATGATAGTCCATTTATGTAACCTCTAATTTATAAATTCGCATATTCTAACGCAAAAATTAAACATTAGTGTTGAAAGGCATCGCTGAGTTTGAATCCGTTGCCATTCTTGAAACTATCTGACATATTACCTATCCGTACTGTGCTTATGGAGTAGCTTAGACACATCATCTTTTTTTTTCTGAATTCCAAATCGTATCAGAATGCTGTATAATATTTCCCTTTTGATAGAATCATGCTTTCTGATAATCCGTTAATAGCTGGTAAATCCCATTGTATTCCCATTTCACTAAAAAAATTGTCTCAAGGCGAAAATCTTGTCCAACGTGGATCTATTTATTCTAAATCCGCATTGGTGATCTTCAATTATTTTATCTACGTATACACTTTCGCATGTATACAGAATATTACTTAATATATTGTAACAGGTTCGAAGAAATGAGATTCCGCAGTAATTATTACAGTTTGATTTGTTGCCTTTTTCTGTAAATCGAAACTATTATTGAGGTTTCCATTCTTTGGGAGTTCCTCCGGTCTCCATATAGGACTTAGTGCCGTTCCTCCTGGTCTTATTAAATCGGCTAAAAGATTGTTAATTCCTGGTGGTTTAATTTTTTAAAATTTTGTTTAAGGCATTTTGATCTCGATCTCGCTAGTTTCGGGAATCCATTGTTTCGGGAAACGGCATCCACAATTTTAGTCGGGTCTGAACTGAAGATCTCCACTTTCATTTCTAATCGTTCCTAAATTCGACTGACCATTTCTTTACGAGTCTACCCGTTTGTATACATTTCGAATCTTAACGGAAACGCGAAAGTGTTGTTAAAAATATTTAAACAATGCCTGTGTATGTCGATTACAAAAATTAATGAAACCGAAACGAAACAATTCTGCTAAATATTTGGTCTAAATATATTAGACTCGGAGCTTGGTGCAGGTCCATATAACAAAGCTACCATATATAACAAAACTTATATTGCCTTTCTTTTCGCAGATTCACACTCAAAATCTGGCTCAAGCGAGAGTGTGGTTCGAAATTTACATCAATAATCCCGTCTTCAAGGGCTCCTTGCTGGGTGAATATAAATATAACAAACCAATCAAACCATATAGTTTTTTTTTGTTTTCAAGTTATTGATATCAGTGAATTACAAGTGATACCAACGATAAAGTATCAATACGCCGTAGCTCAGTGGTACAGTGCTTCCGTAGCATTCGTGGTATCGTGAGTTCGATCCTAGTGACGGACCATACCGACAGGTTTCGCAGGTTTTTCCCTCAGTCAAACAAGACAAAAGCTATGATGGAACCTTCAGCATTTACCTTCCTGAATCACTTTCCGTCCCTTATACCGGCACGAGTATTACATGACTAAAAAACATAAAATTTAAAAACTAAATTATTGTATGCATATACAACATGCGAATATAATTCCTGACATGTAAAATTGGCAAAGTTGTCCACCAAACTTAAACGAATGCTTCGCTTATCCACTTCTGGACATGAACGATTTATCTCTCCTGCCGTCTCCCTCCCTATTTCCACTACGTTGACAAAACCACCACAGTAGAAGCTCTCGGCAGCCGACCTCATTTTGTGCAGATACTATTCTCGGAGATCTGTGGCTGCACCTTATTGTCAATGATATTTTGATCAAGCAGCCAAACATCATTCCGTGGAGATTTCATTATTGCTGATTCGTAATGCACAACTAATAAATATGTTAGGTTTAGGTTTGCTGAAAAGAATCTTAAATCCCTTTTTTGACAAAAAATGTGTAGTTGCTCACTTTTGATGTGTGGGATGCCCAGCATGAAAATTACGTTTTTATTCCATGGAAAAAATAATATGCAGACAGTTCTTGATATCATATCTAACCTATGTCAAAACAACATTGCTGAAACATTTTCTTCTGGACACCATGCAGAAACAACATTAATTCTTTCTTGGGAAACTGATGAAGTAAATATCGTTCAAGGAGCACTTCAGGATTTGAATAGAAAACTAACCGATATAACGATAGTCTTTTCTGAAGTGCATTTTGAATAACATTTTCTTCGCAAGAAACCAGTAGTGCTGTTCCTCTACGAAGTATTCAATGGAAAAATGATTTTTGCAACATTGGTTTGCCATAAATCTAACCTGATTTCAAGAAATGTCTAAAATATTTTCGACGTAAATATAAGGTAATTCTCATCCTTTTTCATCGTACACGTACTGTTATTCTCTTTTTTTTAAAAGAGTACAACGCGATTCCAACCATTTTTCGACGTAAAAGTAACGACTTTTGAACCATCATTCGACGTAATCTTTACGTCATATTCTTAGGATATCAACTTTATCAGAACTCGAATTCAACCAGTTTTCGACGTGAGCGGGAACGAGGTCAGATCTTTTCCCGTACACTACGACGTGGAGTCCATCGTACTCCTACATATAATGTATTTGATAATATTGATATTCCTAGATATCAAATAAAAATAATGTTTTTTATGCTTTTTTTTAATAGTATAATTATAATTATTATTATAATTATAAGTATTATTAGATTCTTCAGTTTAAAAGGAAAGGGTATACACTATGTCAAAAAATCAACGAAGTTTGCGATATGACTATATTACATTGGTATTATCTCTCATAGCTACATAGTTTATTTATTGCTTCTAACATGAACTGTTGTTTTGTTCTTATTAAAAATTGGGTATGATAATACACTGAAACCATCATCTCTTTAACAGACACAGTAGTTTACAAGCCTACACACAGGGCACGAATATCACCAATGTTTTGCACTCTACTCCTTGTCACCGTTTCATCGATGCACCTTCGGCACACATGCTTACAATACTATTATTTCTATTTCCATTTTCTAATTAAGGACCCGCATAACACAAATGCCTCTTTGTATCCTTTACACAAACCAAGTTGTGTACTTTCAAGGTCGTACATCACGCTCATAGTATTGGCCCCTTGGCTTGGGGCACGCATGTCCTTATAAAATTGTTGGATTGCCGGAATTTAGGCACTCCAAGAAGTTACTGTGTTCCATCGGTCAGATACCTCGGGGTTGCGAGACAGACTTTTGACCAGGCATCAAGCAAGTTCTCCTCACTTTTTTTTCCAGACGTTTAGAAACTTCCAAGGGGGATTCCCTATTTGCTATATGCTAATTTTATTAAATAAGAAAATACATATATTCACACATATAACACACATTAGACAAGACAATACATAACAACATATGACAACATACGACTTGAATATGCCAACATAAGACAATATTGGCACATTTTTCTTTTCTTCTTCCTGAAAACAGATAAAATATTAGTTATTGATGCCCTCTATTGGTCTTACATCTTCCTTCTTAGTAGTCTCTTCACTCGTTGCAGGAGTAATCTTCTTTCTTCTTTCATTCTTCTCATCCATACTTTGATTGGTTAAGATCCGAGGATTGGGGAGAATTTTGAGGGAAGTCACTGCAGCCTTAGGATGGTTGTTCCATCTACTATTTTCGTGTAATGATCCAATTATTCTTCCTCTTCAGCCCCGATCATACACTTTTATCATTTTAAGTTTCACACACACATTCACTCTTTCACTCCTGGTTATTCATTTATACGGCTTGGTTCACGATCTCAACTCTTATTTGCTGTTACTCTTAATATAAAATTTTGTATACATTTACACTTGTCCCGAAACATACACATATATCACTTCTACACACGAGTGTCTCTCACCAGGCCTTCCTTGTGAGGCATTCCTGCTTCTGGACTTCCAGCAACGTCTTATATCTATTATAGTCCAGTTCATAGATAATCATTTCTAGTTAAGTTATTATCACTCATATCGCGCCTCGTATGTCCGCTAACGGAAGTCGCTATAGTCGCGTCCACGTTCCTGGTTCGAAGCACTTTTACCCTAATTTCTCACTCGTCACTTCATGCCGCGTGACGCCTTCTACCCTCCAAAATTTTCTTTTGTGATATTTCGAGACTATTCGCTGCCTCCCGGAGGTTCACCGCCAGTTCTGGACTTCTGAGAACTTCACCGATTGGTTGGTCCCCAAAAGGGTTCTATGTTCTGTTATCAAGTCGTCTGTCTCTCGAAATATGAGCACTACGTAGTCAGGCGTCGCAAGAACCCCGCAGGCATGACACAGATTATATTCTACCAAATTGAATTTTCTCAGCTTTTGTCTATAGGAAACAGTTATGTCTATTTCTGACCACTTAAGAAGTGCATAAGTCCACTATCTATCTCGATACTCATTTCCAGCCCATCAGCCACGTCCGGCAATAATGCGCACAGTCTTCTGACTGTGGTTGATACATTCAAGAAGGTTTCCCACCCACTGGTTAGGATTGCTGCTATCTCTTGTTTGTTGTTGGCTTCGTTGTGGAGGATTTCAGTGACTTTTCTCCGTTACCATTCTTCAACAAGTATGTGGTTCCAAACTTCTTCACCTGCAAGTGCAGCGGCGTAATCGCTGTTTCCACTTGGAAAACCTCCACCGGCGTTTTACGGTATGCTTCTGTAAGTCGGAGTATTATTTGTCTGAGTTCTATTATTTTCCTGTTCCTGTCGGACATCGTCCATGCGCTAGATGCATACACTTGCTGCGTAACCAGCAACAGATCTAATTATAACGTCGTGGTATACTTTAATACCTTTAATGGTATCCTGTATCCTTGAGTTGTCAGATTGATAACTTTATGTGTAAGTTTGGTCATCTTGTTTTTCACTTGCTGAACGTGGGCTCCGAAATTACGTTCTCCTCTAGGGTGACACCGAGTATCCTATTTATTTTTCTCTTTTAATGGTACTATTATTAATTTTGATTATTGCCCCTCTGTTATAATTTAATTTTCATTTAATGATTACGTATTGAGTTTTCCCTCCCGAGATGGTTAGTATATTGCTTTTGCACCACCACGTTATGTCTCTTATTATTTGGTTAGCTTTATCTTCAATTTCTTTTGTGATGTTGACTTTCAGAACAACCTAGGTTATCCGCGTAAGCCAATGTTGCAGGTTGTTGTTTTTCCAGACATGGCTGCAAGACAAGATCCCAAAATATTGGTTCCAAAACAGATCCCTGTGGGCAGCTTCTGGTTGCTTTATTGGTCACGACACCATCAGCCGTGTCGACTTTAATAATAGTATTTTCAAAGTAGTTTCTAATTAGTTTCCATATAGAAGGATATAGGTTTATATTTTTAATTTTTCCCTTAGGGAGAGCTTCCAAAAGTTTTCGAATGCGCCCATAATATCGAAAAATTTGCCTATTGCATATTTGCAACCATCATTGCCTAGTTGTTTAATTGTCTTGACCAATGCATTTATTGGTGGCATTTCCTTTTCTGAAACTATACTGTAGTATACAATTTTGAATATATTTTCTCTTTTAACATTTGTTTGCTATGATTTTTAACCAAACAGTTTATTTTTACGTTTAGTAAACATATTGGTCTGCAGGACGTTGTCATTGATTCATCTTTATCTTCTCCCTTTGCATTATTAAGTTTGCTCTTTTCCACTAGTCTGGAAATCTATTTTGTTTAATGCATTCGTTGAAGATTCTAACAAGATATGGTGTCCAAATGTCGGTACTTGTTTGAAAGAATTCCCACACATTCAGCCCATTATCACCCATTCGGCCTAAGCTAAAGTTGCCTAAAGGTCTTAAAACTAAATTCAACAAAAGTTACTCCTAGGAAAAAATAACATAACTGAAAATATTTTGCAGTTATTTGAAAACGTTTTCCAAGATAGGAAAGAAACAATTCCCATTGTATTATATGAGATGCAATTCCGATTTCCATGCGCCTAGAGTGAACGTGCTATTTCACTTCACTGCACACATTGATATTTTTAATCTCGCTTTACACATAATGTTTAATATCTTGTCGTAATGGAGAAAATATCTGAACAAAAAACACGCCATTACATAGTACTGAGAAATGTACAAATTATGACTGGATAGCAAAGCTCCATCTTTATATTTAAGTGCACTGGAATTGTCCTTACGTGTTACTTATAATATTTGAAGAGCTGTAAAATTTGTGGCATTAATTATAGTAATGAGCTGTCATTTGCTGGTATTTTTTTATGGGAATATTAAGTAGGCTAAAGTAGACCTTTGTACAAAATCACCTGTTGGAAACTTGTAGTTCTTTTAGACAATATTACAGGTTTGAAACATTCAGATTCTCGAATATTAATATTACCATTGCTTCAGGTTAGGTCTTTAAAACTGCAGCCTCAATAATAAATAATGTTCCGGTAGACCAGGATCGGAATTTTCAATAGGCTAACAAGTCTGAAGCCTGGGACATTCGAAATAACAAAAACAAGAAGTGTGGGAAGAAGTGGAATATTTGCGTTTCTAATGTTTCGTTCCTTATTATGTGCAAAAAATTTGAAATCGTATTCCCGAGCAGTCGTAGCTCAGTTAGTAGAGTGCTGCCTTAGCAAACGGAAGAACTTGGGGACGATAGCAGAGTCCACCCAACCGAACTTCAGTTTTTACTGTTACACCAGGTAAATGCCGGGATTGTACCCATGAACTAGGCCCTGACTGACTATCTTCCAATATATTATTCTCGCCTGAGCCTGATTTGTGAGATGCTTAAAGGCAATAATTGCAAGGTCCAGAATAGCTCAAGAATAGCATTGCACATGTTTCTTCTGTTGTTTGTTTGACGTTAATGTCTATGCTTTTGTATTTAAAAGTTTAGACGAGACAAACGAATAAGCTCAGAAGAATGTGAATATTCTTCTTCTTCTTCTTCTTCTTATTATTATTATTATTATTATTATTATTATTATTATTATTATTATTATTATTATTATTTACTGCGTACTGTCCACCCCACCAACGGGGTCACATTTTACCTTACGCTGCATTTGATATTCACATAGTCACCGCCATTACACTGACAAATGACACACTGTTTCTTCTGGGACACATAATTTAACTTTCATTAAATATTTTTTACTCATACTCCTGACAGTTATGTAATCCCGCACGGTTATTCCAAATCGCTCCGCATTCGGAATCTACTTGACATATGGACTTGCAGTAAACGAATTATTGTTACCTGTCTAGCAGACGTCTCATTTATGAGGTTTTCGACCCTACTTTACTTGGAATAATTTTTGGGAATCCCATGCGCCCTGCTTGTAAGAGTTTCAAACATGCACTTTTGGATAGCCCAGGTGTGACTTCCTCTAATTTACTCTCAACCGCCTACTCTCCGCCTTTTCGTATTTGACATAATCAGCTCTGAAGTTCATTTTCCCACGGTTTCGGCAGCCTATAGCTCCGAAAGTACTTAATATTCGACACACGTTTTTATCACATGTTTCTTAGTTCCATATCAGGTACTCACCCTTATTTTTTTGCACGCATTAAGGGAACACCCTGTATATGGATCCTCCTGCTTAGCCTAGTAGGTACTCATTAAGTACCCTAGTAGTACAATGAACTTCATTGAGAGCGGTCCCGGATTCGTTTCTCGGTGGGGGCTAAAAAGTTTCGATTTTGACCCAATTGTCGCAAGGACAATTGGGAAGCTACTGCAAATTAAAGACATCTTCGGCTCTCCTCACCCAACACGTCTGGTCAGCGTGAGAGCAGTAGACCAGCTCCTCCCTCCGGGAGAGGCCTCATCCAGCAGTGGATTGAATATGGCTGTCAATTATATATATATACACGACGACTTGAGCACTACATGCCCTGCCTGAATTGAGATGGAACGGGTCTGCTAGAATTAAGTTAGGGGACCCCCATTTCAGGTTGTACCCGGGGTTCCCCACTTTGTAATTACGACACTGTGCTATAATCAGATATCAGGACGCTAATTTAAATTTGTGGCTTATGGATAAAATAAGAAAATACTGTCAAAAATAGGGAGTTATTATTTCATGCTGATAAAACAAGGGAGTTGATAACATTCCATATATATTCACGTACAACTTGGTCGCTGTAAAATTTATGCAAGTTTCATGCAATCAACGGTGATTGCTTGCCATTAATATGATCTTCTTATTCATCTCATACAGAATAAACATCAACAAAGAAACACGAGAGATTCTGAATGAAGAATGAACCTAAACTTGAAAACAATAGGTCTCTTCTCTATTCCCCAAGGTGCATCGGCTAGCAAAGGAGATGCTTCTGTATTCGTTCACAGTTCATCTTTTGATTCAGCACCGAAAATTACAAATATTACCATTCGATAGAGCACAACCTATTTGATTATCTTAATTTTCGTTATTTTTAGTAAGAACTGGTTATCTTTTGTAGAGGTAGTGTACGAGTGGTCTTAGGCAACCTATATATATATATATATATATATATATATATATATATGACCGCTCTGCTGGTCTAGTGGTTACCGTTGCTGACTGCTGAACGTGTGGTCCGGGTTGGATACCTGCACTGTGCTAAGGATCTTTTTCCAAGTCGTGTGGGCCTGGAACGGTTTTCACCCAGCATCGGGTTCTTGAGGTACACTTTTACCTACCCCAACAGAACTCGGCACAGAGTAGGTGAAAAGGGTCGGCGCCAACCGTTTGCCTACGGTTCCCCAACTCTATCCCGACGATACGTCGGTAAAGGGTTGGAATCGACGTTCATCCGACGGTTTTCCAACCTTTGCCAGCGAGAAATAAGACTCCTTGCCACCGCCTGTCCCAATGTCATTTTGCAGCCTTGCCAACTGTTAACCCCAAAACAGAGTTGGATCAGCACCGATCCAACAATTTTGCCAAGGCTAGCCGCCGTCTTTCCTACGCTTTACGAACTCGAAACCAGCCTTGGATCAGCCTCGATCCAGTGTTTTTTCCCAACGCTAACCGCCGTCTTCTTTACGCTTTGCCAACTCGAAAACAACGTTGGATCAGCCTCGATCCAGCGTTTTTTGTCGACGCTAGCCGTCGTCTTTCCTATGCTTTGACAACTCGAAACCAACGTTGGATCTGCCTCGATGCAACGCTTTTTGCCAACGCTTACCGCCGTCTTTCCTACGCTTTGCCAACTCAAAAATACCGTTGGATAACCTTCGTGTCTACTGCTAGCCACCCCCCAAAAAGTAGTCCTCCCAACTCCAAATGTATCCTCGGCTAGTAGTCCTTTCTAACTCTGGCCACCGTCAACCTTATAAGGTGCGCCACTTGATGCATTCCCTCTTTCTCCCTCATATATATATATATATATAT
>JAGDQP010017661.1:0-38040 GCA_022664845.1 Lepisma saccharinum | reverse complement strand
ATGCTGTCACCAAGGAACTTGGCTCATCCGTCTCCCATTTCACACCTTTTTAGGGCTAAAGAACTTGGCTCCACTTTTTGCACCTCTGGTGTTTTTGTTCGGATTTGATAACTACCGCATTAGAAAGACGTAAATATTAAAATTGTGTACTCTGGCAGGTGACCCCTAGTTATGTAATTTGTAACTTCCCTCACTTTCACTAAACAAGGTAGCTGTTCCTTTCAGTACAAGAAGAATAAGAACTGTCTTATCTTCCTTGCATCCATCTCTGTTTATTCTTTATTTTTTGATCTACAGAGAATATCTCACTATCTTTATATTCCAGTGCCACATATATCATTAAATACTCTGTTTCACTCGCTGCATGCAGCAAAGTCAACATTAAAACAAACTTACGTCCTCTGTTATTTCTCTCATTATCATTATAATTCATTCTTTCTGTGCTCTAAAGAACTTAATGTATAAATATCAACCTTATTAATGAGGAGATCCAAGATTTCCTAAAACTGTCGGAAAGATCTATAAATCATACGTCGGTACGTAAATATTAATCCTATTTGTTCTCTTTGGGAACGGAAAAAAATCTTTCGCTAAGTACTTTTCACCTTCCCCGGAAGGCTTCTTCACACGAACAACGCTTTATTGTGTGGAAATGCGTGTTTTGTATGTGTACGTGTATTTGAAAATGTAAGTCAAATGAGAGAGAGTATAAATAAATTAACAGAAAGATTGTGTAGAGTGTTGAACTTCTACATCACCATTTTTTTTTAAATCTTCAATATCAACTGTTTTACAACTGTTGCCAGGTCATAAGACATTGAACTAAATGTATATGGCATATTACTGAAAATCGTTTTGTTAACATATTGATCAAAATGAACGTGGATATTACTAGTTTTTTATGTACTTGTTCGTCGACATTTACGTGGACAATGGAATTGATTAATAATGTGTTGAATAAAATAAACATGAATAATGTTGATAAATGTGAATAAAAAATGTTAACATTTTAAAATTATGTATCAGTACTAATATAAGTAGTGTGACAGAGGTGACGGTCTAATTGGGAGTCGTTCAAATATTGCGTAAGCATTCTGGTAGAAGAGGGTTCAAGCTTTGTCTATTGTTCCTGACAGTGGGGAAGGGGAGATCAGAGCAATTCTTACATAAGATTCGCATACAAACATTAATTTCAGATTTAAAGAGTTTTTTTACTAGTGAATAAGTGTGAGAAAATTTAAAAATCTCACGTTAGAGCAAGAAGGAGTCAGGTATGTGTTTATTTTTACTTATAGGGGGAGGGGATGTAAAATAAAACTAGGGTAACGTAATACTTGAATGACCCTTTGTCAAAAATGTTATTTATGGTTTGCTCCTTATTAACTATTTCTTTTCTGAAGAGAGCCCAAGTTTTTGTAGATTTCTCTAATCTGTGTTTAATTGTGGATTTTTAATGATAGAAACACCCTTCCATAGCAGCCCATACGATATTATTTGTGGAGTTATGAATTACCCTGATGGCGTTCCGATTGCAAATATTTGGAAAGACCCGACACTAGGATGTCTGAGTTCGGTTCCTTTCGTGTTCACTAATTCTAACTGATAGGCAACCTTTTGTCATATCTATGTATTTCTTCCCACAGTTGCAGGTTATTTCGTATACTAGACTTTTGTTTAGTTCAGAATGGTTCGTGGTGTCCTCAAATCTTGCATCGTTAATTTAACTCATGTCCCGATGTCATACAATGATGAAAGTTTACACAGCGACCTAAGTCGGGTGGCAATTTAATTTTGCATTGTTACTTTCATATATTTCTATATTTTAAAAGCATATTTTAATATATTTTTTTTTAAAATATGGACTTCTTTATCCTAAAATAAATACTAGCCTGCAACGATGTTGCGTTTGACTGATTGCAGAACACTATAGGATTTGAGTCATACAACATTAGTTTGAGAAAAAGTATCCGAAGACCGAAATAACTCAAACAATAATAATTATATAAAAAGCTTTTTTAAGACATACTTCTCTTTAAAAATTCGTATTCGTAAAATAATAATAATAATGAAGTTGTTTATGCATGATTAAAAAGAAAAGCATGGGGCGCGCCAGTTCAAGAATTTATAAAGTGACTATAATTAGAACGCACCTCATGCTTTTCTTTTTAGTCATGCATAAACAAAACTATTTTTTACTTTTTAGTACAAATTATTTAAGAAAAGTATGTCTTTAAAAGTTTTTATTATTATTGTTATTTGCTTTGTCTTGATTATTGTGATTTGCTTGTCTTTGAAGAATCTTTGTACTCTTCGAATTACTTTTCTAGTGATATGCGGGTCAACAAAACAGGAATTATGCCACGTGTATAGAAGATCTTCTTTACTTATGGCGTGACACGAGGAATATTAGGCATCCTAACGTATTTGAAAAATCTTTTTGTTTTTGATTTTGTGGTTTGTTGAAATTTGATAGTGTAGTTCTACGCCATTTTTCTAGTTGATTGTTAGTGTAGCCGTTTTTTAAACTTAGCTAAAAAATGTGTTTAATTTCAGTGTCCAGATTTTGAGGGGAGGAACAAAGTTTGTAGGCTCGAAAAAAAAAAATCCCCGTGTTAGAGTGACAAGATTGTTGCTGAAAGTAGACAAGAGGAGAAAGGCTTTCTGTATATAATGGTTTGAAGCTTATCCTTTCTGTAAATTAGGAATAATTGAACTCCCTAGAGCTTTCTAACTCATGTGTGAAATTCAGTTTAGGATGAAAAGAATAAAGGTCTTTTGGGGGAAAAACCTACTTGAGAATCCGAATCGTATAAGAGGAAACAGTCATCAACACAACACGTAATAAACGTTGATAAGAATCGGTGTAGTTCATGCAGTAGTTCGTCCGACTGTGACTCGGGTGGGTTCGGATTCAAATCCCAGTCAGATCGCTGGAGACCTTTCTTCAGTGCTCCCACGCCTTTCGCTCTAAGGTGCACTCAGCCTGCTATGAAATTGAGTGTGCTTGTTACTCCTGGACACCTTGGGAGGTAAAAAGTGTCAAGCGTGAGGCTGACCACCTCATCTGAACTTTGTGCCGTAGGTAGAAAAGATATAGAGCGCTATCTCTACATCCCACATCCGCCGTTCACAGTGCGTGTACATCGCACAGGTACCTTTTTCTTTTACCTTCTGGTTTGGATAGCAAAGATGGTTCTAGATGACCCGTGATGATGATAGCCAAAATCAGAGACAGTGGTCGTCCCATAACTATACCTTCGTTTTAGACGTAGTGCTTATCCTCAAACTGGAAAACATTGGTATAAATACGTAACGAAATTAATTTGATTGTTTCTTTAACTTTTAATGCTCTAAGTTTATTTTTCAATGATGTAAATGTAAATATTATTCACCTTTGAACAATTATACAATTGTAATCAGATTCGTCAAGTTAATATCTTAATATTAATACAAGTGTAATTACATAGACATTACAGTAGGAATCTGCTTGTGCATTACAGTGTTAAATCAATCGGAATTGACTTGTACATGTCTGTTACGTCTCTAGAAGTTAAATTTGTGTTAGCGGCGTTCACAATGGAACAGGTTTAAGTTTTGACATCCTTATTATTGTTAGCTGTCCACTTGAACCTGTGTTTGTGAGTGCTTAAATTTGTTGTTATTTATTTAGCTAAAAGATGCACTGGGTGTTTTGAGGTCGGAGATGATAGAGCGCAAAAGTACTCCCTCTTTATAAATTTTCGGAAGCCCATTTCTTATAGGTAATGATGAATCCAGTACTAAAAGCTTGTTTATCTGAGTCGGTCCTTAAGAAGAAATACATTTTGTATGGTCTATTTTATTTACTTTCCATCCTTTAGTGGATCTTTCATTTGTTCCTACACATGATAAATATACCTCATTTTCCACGTGATTCGGTTCTTGAATTTTTAGCTGTAAGGAAAGTGAACATGAACTGGAACAGCAAAGAAACGTTGAAACCATCATTAATTCCCATTATATTATATTATATTATATTATATTATATTATATTATATTAAAAAAAAAAAAAAAAAAAAAAAAGCTATGACAGCTTTGCTTTCTCATACTATGCTCATATTTTAGGAATGTGTGTGTGAATTTTTCTACTGTGTCGTGAGGAATTCCTTAATTAAAAACTTGTGAAGAATATTTTACTGCTTTTTGAATTTTTCTTCGTAGTGTCCACAGAGTAGACGCTTCCTATCTTTATGTAGCAAATAGGAATAAATTCTCCTACTACATACATGCTGACAGCCAGATAAAGTTAGTACTTTTTGGTGATGAATTCTTCGAAACCTAATGGAATTGAAAAAGCAAAGATGTCATGAAATTACTTCTATTGATAGCGAAAGACTTGAGTTTTTTTTTTTCGTTTGGGGAAAATACTTGTGTTTGATTTCTACCGGTATAATGTCTCAAACAGGGGTACTAGTCTGTCTGTTTTCGTAATGTTATTTTTTGCTATTATTTATACTCTATAAAACACACGTAGTCGTTTATTTCGAGTTAGGACGTTCCGTTTACAATTTTTATTTGAAGATTTGTCAGTAACGAAAGTAAAATTGCCCGTTACATAGAATTTAAAAAAAAAAAATATCTCATGTACAGAGTATCTCTTCTTTCAGGCCTGAACTAAGTCGTTTTACATTCTTCCGATCATCTTTCTCTTCATTGAAAATTTCAATGACCGAATCCTTCAACTGTAGGATAATATACGCTTCCTATATCCATCAACCATTTTCTTTATTCTCTGTGTACACATAGAAGAGAAAAATACTGTGTTTCTTTGTTAGTGCATTTCTCGCAATAATACTATTTTTGTTATTATTTTATAGTTAGAAAGCTCGCAAACCATAACGTTCAAATAGTATTGAATAATTATAATAATGGAAATGCGAATTCTATATGGAAAATGTGTATTGTATATACGAGGATGTATTGTATGTGGATATTTACATTGATCTGTATTAATTTATCCATTTGAAAAAAATCATTTGATGATACAACCATAGCAGTAACATTACCATATAGGGCAGAACATAAATAGACGTATTAGTTAGTAATATCTGGTGTAGTAAAAAGTAATCCATTATTTTTGCATGACATTGAAGGCTTGACTTACCATAGTTAGAATGATCCGATTTAGGGCACATATGCGCCGTTTTGTTCGATAGCGTGTCGCCATTTGGAAGGTAATATCATGATGCCTCTCTCATAGAAGCCCTTGTCCCTATTGGCAAAAAATTGAGACAGTCGATTTTCACAAGCCTCTCTTGAAGCGAATTTTTCACCAGCAAACGTGTTCGCCATGGACAGGAACAGATGGTAATCACTCGGTGCCAGGTCCGGACTATAAGGTGGATGCATAAGAACCTCCCAACCAAGCTCCCGGAGCTTCTGGTGAGTCACTATCGATGTGTGTGGCCTGGCGTTGTCCTGGTGGAACACAATGCCTCTCCTATTGGCCAAAGCTGGGCGCTTCTGGGCGATTGCTTCCTTCAGACGGTCCAATTGTTGACAGTATAGTTCCGAGTTAAGGGTTTGGCCGTAGGGGAGCAGCTCATAGTAGATAATTCCCTGCCAATCCCACCAAACACACAGCAAAACCTTCCTGGCCGTCAATCCTGGCTTGGGCACCGTTTTCGCCGGCGCACCGCGCTTCCACCACTACCGTTTTCGCGTGACGTTGTCGTAAGTGATCCACTTTTCATCACCAGTCACCAACCGCTTCAGAAATGGGTCGCTTTTGTTGCGATTCAGCAGCGATTCGCAGATGGAAATTCGGTCCATGAGGTTTTTTTACGTTAACTCGTGTGGCACCCATACATCAAGCTTCTTTTTGTATCCAGCCTTATGCAAATGGTTCCATACGGTTTTCTGTGCAATGTTTAGCTCTTGGGCAATCGAAACAGTGCTTACATGACGGTCGGACGCGACAATGTCCATGATATCGACATTTTCGACACGTGGCCTTCCAGTGCGTGGTACATCTTTGACGTCAAAATTACCGGAACGGAATCGACGAAACCAAAATTGCGCGTGATTGGCTGTTACAGTATCAGGACCATAAACACTATTCACATTTGCAGCCGCCTGGCTTGCATTTTCGCCTTTATCGAAGAAATACTGTAAAATGTAGCGTATTTTCTCTTTGTTAGCGCGTATTTTGACGCGCGCTCACACAACACTGAGTCAACTCATCACAACTATCTGAACAGTGTTTGTAGTACGCAATCTCATCATTTGAGCGCCATCTCGTTGAACCCGATCGGACTTATACAACGCGAGATACAGATCACTGAAGCCATCTATTGGCAAAATAATGGATTACTTTTTACTACACCAGATATATTACTAGTTGTCGTCTGAATAATATTTTAATATGCTTTGAAGTTGTTTCTCCGGTACTCAATGTTAATGCGAAATAGTTTTATGTGCAGAAAAGTACTTTCAAATAAATAAATAGAAATAATAATAATAAAAAGATTCTTGGATGGGAATGTTTAGATAACAGGTACCTCTCCCAAGTATTTTTGCACGGTGTTTTTACCCAGCTACCCATCTCTCGTTATGCCAATAACAAGTTCCATTTTAAATAGAACATTTGGACATAATATTTACAGAAACAGGACATACTTTGCTCGAATATATCGTATTTCATACTGTGATACGCTAGTACTTGGTATTTAGTTTACCGAGCCACCGCAGTTTACCGAGTTCACGTTGGCATAACATTCGGGAGGTCGTGGGTTCGATCCGAGCGGCCGACCATCGTGGCGGAGATTTTTTTCTTCAGTCACACCAGTTAAATGCCGGGATGGCCACCTTCAACATAGGCCATGGCCGACACCTTCCCGAATCCTTTCCCCTCCTCTATCCCGTCCTGAGCCATAGATGCCTAAAGGCCATAAATAAAATTCAGTTCAGTTCAAGTGGTATTTAATTTGTCACAATCACTTAAACCATTGTGATAAAAATTATATCAGTGTGATGGTGAATCTTGTGTAGTGATAAAGTTTAATGCAAGCGTAGTTGAAAATTAAGAATTGTGGTCATTGTACAGATTTACTGTAGTTTTCGCTGGTAAAATAAGTGTATTTAATTTCTCGAAGTATACATGGAAGGCATACACAGGAGCACATCTATATTTCAGAGTTAGATTCCGTTATCAATTTTACTAGAAGAGAAGATATCCTTTCGAAAAGATAAACAGTAAATACTAAAGCTGATAACGGAATCTAACTCCGAAGTATTGATGTCTTTTTGTGTTATTGTAAAGATATTCATAAATTAATTTATAAAATGGAAGTACTTCTTTCATAATTCAACTTTTTCATTATCTACTGAGGCATGTAACTCAAAAAAGGCTCATTTGAGTTCATTGAATATAGAAATGCTACTATTTCTTTTTCAGAGGCTATGATGTATTTGGATGGTCGACGACATTTCAAGGATGCAATGGGATTGTCAATGGACTCGATACAGTAAAATTTTATATGTTAATGTGTGATACAAGAAGTTTTATACTATTCGTTTTCCATGTCAGTTGCTTGCTTTGTGAGTGTATTTACACAAAAAAGGCGAAATTGTTTTTATATTTAACATTTTAATTACTACTTTTTATGTACTAACGAGAACGCTTATTATTCTGTATTGTATATAGAATGTACCCAATAATATGTTTTAGAACCAAAGTTTTACAGGTTCGTTGGCCTTTCGCGTATACGCTTATAAGGGAAAGTTAACAAATGTTTTTCTAGTCTTTTAAAATGACGTTGTCGAAAATGGTTTCGTTTGTAGAAATCTGTAACTTTACTTTACTTTACGATCCTTTGTTTCAGAAGTTCCGAGAGTATTTATTTTTGTGAATATTACATTTGATTAACTAGTCCAAAATTGTTACCATATATTATTCTGTGATGTTTTAGCGTAATGGCTGACGGAAGTGTTTGTCATTTCGTTGATATGTCACAAAATCTGCCAATTTATATTTTGAGCTCGATATTTTTAAATTGAATTAACAGTTAAATGATGTTGTGGATTTTAGATTTTTACCTTTTACTTGATATATATTTTGTTAGTTTTTATACGTCAGAATAATTTCAATTCTCATTTGTTTTCTGTGTTGTTATCGGTTGAACTTACAGATTCATAGATTTATTGATATATGTATGAGAATCTTGAAAAAAAAAAAGATTTCAATTTAAAACAAATTATGATGATTCCCATTTTACAATGTAATCAGCCAGAATATCGCGTAGATGGAATTAGGAGATATTAGGTACTATTTTTAAAACTTAATTAAAATTGTGGCTGGTGTAGATTGATTTTCTTACTTCTGCATATGAAATTAGTAGTTAGCAAGAAATGATCATATAATGAATATGTAACGTTAGAACGTGTATTACGCTTCGAATATGAGCTTGGATGGAAAGTAATATTTTGACAGACTTGTTGGGTCCAAAAGTTACTCACATTTTTAGCATAAGTAGACAGTTTCAAAGAATGTTGCTTCAAGATAACCAACTATTTTCTTCAAATTAATCAACTGTTGGGATATTCTTCTTCTTCTTCTTTTTTTTTTTGTTATAACATAGGAAAAATGGAAGAGTAGTTGAAAGTACTCAACATTTTTAGACTCGTATGTAATATGTAATGTATAGGGACCTGTTTCTCCCGAGAGTAGAAAATGTTGTCAGGTCTGAAAACTTGTGTTGTTGTTTTCTTGAGGTTTGATTCAAAAAGTGAATTTTAACACGACGTCATTGTTTATTCGTTGAGTCAGAAGTTTTAGGTTCCTGAAACAACCCTCTGATCAAGGAAGTAATTTTAAATGTGAGTATAAAGCACAACTATTAATTAGTGTCGTTAACTTTGAATAGAAATGTGTAAGATTAGGTGCACTGGAGCAGCGGCAAAGCTTCAATGTAGTCATTGTTAAGCATTGGTGACAGTTTAAAAATTATGAAAAAGTAATACAATTGTCTTCAAAAAGAGAGATCGTGAAGAATTTACAATAATTCATTTTCCTTCCCTTTTCTCTTCTCTTCTCTCTGCTCTCCCGGTGCCTTGGACTTGCCTACCATCAGACCTTCCAACAATTAAACACATCTTACAGGTTTACGACCACCAGCTGAGTCATTCGAAGTCTTCTTGAACTGTTCAAGGGGCATGTTTCGTGAACACATTATTAATCATAGTTCTTCTTTCAAAGGAATGATTAAATATTTCAACGAAGTGTACGTTCATCCATTCATTATGGCACAGTTACGGTTTTGAACTAACGGATTTTTCAAGTTGCGTATTCCAAATGTATTTCAGAGTTGAGTTTTTACATACTTGCTTTAACCCGCGGTCTCCGCCCCATTGTAGATGCATGATTGTGATACGTGTAATGGCTGCAGGATCTCTTTACAGCCCATATTATTGTGTAAATGGAATAGTCTTAAGCGAAAGTTTATTGTTCTGAACCCACTAGGCGCGAACATCAGTAGCAAATTTAGGAGGAATGCTAAACAGTTTTCTTAGTCTATCATAACCTGAGACATTATTTGGTAGTTTGTTGGGAGAACTTCTGGGGACATCTTACGAGGACACGAGAGATGTAGAGCGAATACAGGGGCTACATTTTGAGAAGACATTTTATTTTGTTCTTCGTGCTTGGCTGCGAGATGAAGCAACAATAAAATGTCTTGGAGAAGCACTCTGCTTTCCGTTGGTAATAGAAGCAGCATCAACTGCAAGCCTCGAAGCAGACGAGCTTCACTCCTAACAGTTTGGCCAACAACTACATCGTTACTGACAGATAGTTCTGCAATTTTGAAGTGCAATGAATAGTGCGAATCTGTAAGCAAAAGTTCTGGAAAATCAGCAAGGAAACTTTTTTTTAACACAATCATAATCGTGAATAGAAAATTGTGAAGTGAGAGATGGGGTGAAGTTGAGGATATAACTACGTTAGTGCTAATTAGATTTTTAATTTAATAATAGTTCATTGCAATCGTATTCTGTATCTACAATCGAGATTGTATTTTAAGATCAGTTAATACTCAGATCATCGTATTGTCTTGGAAATAGTTCGAAATTGTCGGGTTATGAAATGGATACCTAATATTGAAAACAAAATGTTAGATAATCTGCCTAATGAAACAGAGAGAAATCATGGAAACGGCCAAAGTAACCAATATGAGGTTTAAACCAGAAACTTTCGACTCGGAGATATGTACACTAGTGCTGAAATTCTCCGATAAATACTTCAATAACCTGCATAGCTTGTAATTTTTACGTCTTTTTCGTAGTCCTCGCTTAAGAAATGTATTTTCTCTCGAGTTTTTCTGTGTATAAATCTTAGACCATTATCTGGTGATGGTACAACACTTCTCTCGTTTAAATATGCATGTTTATATGTAAATAATTGTGTTTAAATATGTATTTGTCTATGTAACTAACTTTAAGGAGTGTTATATACATTTTTTTGTAAAAGTGTGTGATGGACGTTGTAAATTCATGTTAAAATTTCCATAATTCAAGTGTTTTAAGTGTGACCGAGAAGCGCCGTGAGAAAATCAGTTTCTTAAGCAAGGTTTATAAAAAAAACGTAAGTAAAATACACTTGCAATTTAAAACCTCCAAGCGCAAAAATTGCATTATTTGGAGTTTTTTGTTATTGTGTACAGCTACTAATAAGTTACACCTCGCACCCTGCACTGGATCCAATGTAATCTTTTCCCCCCAAAGTCCTTTATCGATCTTCCTTTGTGTAACTTCTTTCTTGACTACATTTGATATAAATTATTTATTTGATCCGTCTTTTATATTAAAAAAAAATGTACAGTGTTAAATGATGCCATTAAAATACATTGTGAAGCATTGTCTTTGTGTTTTCAGTAAAAGTAAACTAGCCTGTTAATTGTTTCCATAGAATGACATTCGGTAGAAGTCGAGTTTAACCGAGCACTCGGTTAAACTCGAGTTTTTCGACTTTGAAAGACTTGGTGGAAGTTGGACAGTAATTGTTAGGTTAGATTGATAGATCATGATGCCGTTTACATGTACAGCTGATTTCATCAACCAAGTTACAATTTTCAATATACTATTCCTTCTACCCGATGAAGAATCATCAGCTATACAAGTATTTCAAGATTTTGAAGTAATATTTTAATTTGTATTACAGTCTCCCGTAAGCCGTAACACGCAAAGTCGAGTTTAACCAAGCACTCGATTAAACTCGACTTCTACCTGACTTTCTACTGAGCTGATCTTGCAAAATTTAGTTTTGTGTGCCTTTAAACTGATGCTTGGAACTTCAGTGTTGTGTGAAAGTTCTGACACGATTATTTCCGTAACAGTTTTTGTTCTGACCGTATTACCGTTAAAAGCTCTTAATTTTTTTTCTTTCGCAAGTATTCATTATTTGTAGCTTACACTTAGTTACAAAGACAGTTTTTATTCCTTAATTTTATCTTGTTGAATAAAAAATATACTGTTTTTAGAATAGTAACAAGTTAAATGTGACTAACATCAGTGTTCAAAGTGGGGGAGCACGAGGGGGCACGCCGTGCCCTTATCTTTTGGATTTGGCGTACCCCCTACCTTTTTATTAATGGGAGCTCATTGCCTTTACTTTTAATAGGCAATCGCCGCCACTAATTGCAAGCGTACCCTTATCGTTTCTAACCCACTTCGAGCACTGACTAACGTATATTTGCAATGTCTCTTTTATCTTGATATGAAATGTTAATCTCAAGATTTGATTTGTGTAATTTATGCAGATATGATAAAGAACCTATGATGTGTAATTGTATGTTTGAAATAAGAGCAACTGTATTACTGGAAAATCCCTTTAAGCGTTGATCTCCAGAACTTTGGTTTCTGTGCAGACGTTGATGGTTGTAGGAGGAACAATGAGACTCAGAATGCTGTCTAGGAAACATACACAGTTAAGTATGACACTTTTCTTAGTCATGAACGTAAGTCGAATGTAGGAGAAAATCTAACTACTACTACTATGAAATATCCTTTCTTAAACGCTTAATATCAAACATAAAATAACCTAACCGTTACGTACAAAGTAAAGTAAAATTGTGTTATTGCATATACGAGAAGCGTTCGCATTTGACGTGGACTTTTGTTTTTAGTTCAATATTTATTTACCTTACCGCGGATTTTACATAATTTATATTTCGAAGTACTCTCCGTCGTGGTCAATACTATTTCTCCAGCGTTCTGGAATTTTCCGGATCCAAGTTTCGTTGAATTGTTTACTCTGTTGTTTAAACCGTCTCAGGACCACACTTTTCAATTTAATCTGAACTTCTTCCCTTCCAAGCAGGCAGTAGTCTCGTGGAGACTTCTGAGGACATATGGTATAATGACCCATCCCCGATTCCGTCAATGTGCACCTGAGCTGTATGGGGCCTAACGTTGTCTTGAACAAAGCGTGCCTCACTGTTCAGGAGTTCTGTGCTCTTTTTTTCTCAGTGCTGTCTTAAGGGGGTTCTTGAAAAAAATCGCATATGTGTAGTGCAGAGCTCAGATCATTTACACTAATCCTCATGTTGTCAAGTATAATCATTTACCCGCTCGATCACAGCAGTTGCCGTCCTTGCCTTATGTGGTTCATTGTGGACGCTTTGTTTGCCCTCCTCGAACGCTTTACACCACTCAAACACAGACGAATACGATTCACGACACCTTACTAAAAGTCTTTAGTGAATTTTACTGACACTTCCACTTTCCTTGCAGAGAAATATGATGATTATTCTCTGCTGCAGAGAAACCGAAACAAACTCTTGCCATTTATCTTTTTGAAATCCGGGAGTTTCCTGCCAACGAAAATCAACAAACAAATGACGTAAAATACCAGTGTTGGCAAACCGACATTTTTTAAAAATAAATTTACTAGAAACAAAAGTCCATGTTAAATTGGAGTGCCATTCGAATTAATTGTTAAGATGTGTGATATTTTTGAAGAAAATTAATTTTAATACTTCTAAGTTCTTTTAGGCGTTTTTCTGCATTCGTCAATCCAGATTACGTGACAGAACATCGTTGCCACAACAGAGTGCGACAAAACAGCGCCGGCAAGAGCAGAGTGGGCGACAAAACAGCGCCAGCAAGAACAGAGCGAGCGACGAAATGCCGCTGGTCGTAACAGTGTGTGCTACAAAAGCGCCACTGTCAAAACAGTGCTAAACGAAACAGCGTATGTCAGATAAGTGCTGGGTGAAAACAGAGCTGATCGAAAGTCTGTATATCGTGGAAAGCCAATCTCGGTCAGACCTAGTGACCTCTACCTAAAAAGGATACTGGGCTGATTAATACCATTCAAAATTGGTGGATTTATGAAGCCTGGGAGCGGAGGGGCAGTCAAGCTGCCTTTTCATGTACGCGCTTGTCGCGTGTTTCGCTTGCGATTTGAATGATTAGTCAATAGGAATGTGAAAGCATGTGTTTGTATTGGCTACTAAGCCAAATCGCAGGCAAAGAGCACAACGAGCGCGTACACGAAAATACGGATTTAATCTCGATCGTTCACTTCTAGTCTAAATCAATCTGGACCAAATTTTGAGTTCTAAGCAAGTTTTTTACACTTCTTATCGCTATGTTGCCGGTTTTTAGGTTTCAGCAACAAGTGTCTTATACAACCGCTATGTCCGTCAACAACTCAGGAACTACTAACACTAGGTAAGTAGTTTAGGTGTCGTTGGAAAGTTCTCGGCGAGGCCAGTTCAAACCAGTATATATCATACATATTACAGGGACAGCTCTGGAGAAAGGGAACAATTTGTAACCTACGGACTATTAGGACAAAGAAGAAAATTTAGATGTCGTTGGAAAGAAAGGGCTCGACGAGGCGCGTTTAAACCCATATCATTCATCCAGATCACAGGGGCGGGTCCGGAGTTACGGGGGTGGGTAAATTTCTACTCAGAAACTACTAGGCCTATGAAGGTGGCTGGTAAGGTCTCGGCGAGACGTGTTCAAACCCGTATAGATAATCCAGATCGCAGGAGAGTGTCCCGAGATGTGGAGGGCAATCTTCAGCAAAGCGAGTACTAGGTATTTGAAGTGCACACACAGTATCTGTATATATGCACATTTTCCCGACTGGGGGCGGCCTCACGTTTAATATTGATGTTAAATTCTTACAAAAACGAAAATGTTATTTACAGTACGTATTATTATATGCATAGCCCGGTACATGTATAATTCACGAATTAAGCTATAAATAAAAAAAAAGGTGCGCATAGTGATAAGAAGCGTAAAATAACTGGTAGAACTGAAAATTTGGTTTATGTTGGATTAAACTCGAAGTGGACGATCGAGGCTCGTTAAATGTTTGTTCTGGCGTCTATCTTTCGATACTAGCCGTTTACTCCAGTATCGTTACCTAGAGCTCGATGATCAGACCCTAATGTAAGTTAAGCTGACTAATGTAATTTAAGCTAACCCAATCCAACCAAGCGTAACCTAATCTTTACTGTTTTAAATGAACATGGGAGTATCTAAAGTGCAACCGGACTGTATAAGCACGAGTGAGTGTCTGTGGAGGGGAACAATCTTGACGTCACAGTTCTCTCATGTGAATACTACATTGCCAGTAATATTTTGACAGTTATAATTTGAACGACTTCTCAGTGTTTTCATCGCTCTAAAGAAAAATATCTAATCTGACTTTTCTAACCTGTTTCTGTGGATTATGTGAAATGTTTGAAGTGCGTATTGTTTTTCTTGTGTATAATAAAAAAGGTCTAACCTGACTTTACCAAATCTGTTTAAAACATACGGATAAAAAAGTAAAGCAGACCATTTTACGAGAGCTGAAAGAGAAAAAATAATATATAAACAGAAACATAAAAAAAGTCGGCCTGAGCTTAATTACGGCCGGTAATTAAAATTCCAATTTTCACTCATTTTCGTCTTCTATTCACTTTAACATGAAACAAATAAATTAGCACAGTACGTTATCAAAGGGAATTTTGTAACTGCACCTTTATTGTGAAATTCGTATAATTTGCTCTCCCCGTTTACATGGACGCTGTTTTGACCCTCGCTCTGTTTAGGCACATACACTGTTCTGCTATACTCTGTTTCAGCAGGTGCTGTTGTGTCGTAGACTCTGTTTAGAACCATGCGCTGTTCTATCGGCACTTTTCTGAGATGCTGCGGTCAATCCAGATAGTTGTAAGCGACTGTTGTAGTGACAGTGGAGTATACATTGCTTACGAAACGCTGAGGTTAAATATTTATGGTTTTATTAGAAGCATTGACTCAGTATAATTCATTTAAATTATTCCAGTGCTTTGCTATTCGTTAAACACAATTCATGAGTTATTAAGGATTTAAAATGTATCAAAATTTTCTCAGATGTGGAGCGAATAGAGTGGTGACGGTCCAAACTGTCAGTGTTGTCAACGTATGACGTATTACCAGTCAGCTGGATTCAGGAGAGATTTTAGTTGCCGAAAATATTATAACGTAAGTTGGTTCACATGCACCAGTCGTTCGTTTTAGATCTTCAAACCTATGATTTTGATTAATTATTGGAGAAATCGACGTGCTGTGATTTAAAACTGATCCTTGAACCCTTCACATGAAAATCAAAGAACCAAATCTATGAACTAATGTCATATCTGAGCATGAAAGAGAACATTTGCCAAGAAGGCATACTTCGTCGAAGGGCAAGTATTGTACGACATCAAGAGTGAGCTGAACAGTGAGGGTCTACTTAATCAGGACATTCCTCTTAACGTGCATGACAACAAATTTTCAGTTGACAATTGTGCTTCAGTGTTATATATATATATTCAGTGCACTTGAAAATTTACACTGTTGTTGTTGACCAAACTGCTAGGAGTGAAGCTTGTCTGCTTCGAGGCTTGCAGTTGCTGCTGCTTGCTTCTATCACCATTTACCAATAGAAAACATAGTGCTTTTGTAAGAGATTTTATAGTTGCTTCATCTCGCAGCCAAGCACGAAGAACAAAATGTCTTCTCAAAATTTAGCCAATCTATTCGCTCCACATTTCAGTTAAAATTTCACGGTTAATAAGTAAATTTAGGTTCACACTTCTTTTTAAACATATCCAAATCTCGCTGTCTCTGACCCCCAACGTTCCAGTTTTCTTCTTGCAGTGCTGCTTAGAATGTGTTTTTTTTTCCTTTGACTCAATCTCCTCACTCACTTCCATTATTTCAGTTCGTTTTCAGCACAATTTATGTGCTTTTCGTATGGTACGACCTACTTTAACTAGCACTGGAATTTATGAAAGATACACAGAAAAAAAAAAAAAAAGATCAGAGGATTCGTGAGGAATCGACCTGTGAGCTCCCTCGTACTGGGTAGATTGCAGTTACGCCCTAAGTTTCTACTTTAGTCTTCATTGTATTGGTTCTTCATAGTAATCTCTATTATGTAATTGCTATTTCTTCTTTGTTGTTTACTTTGCTTACGTTGAACTCACCTCTAAAAGAACAGAAGAGAATCTTCCTTATTCAGTTCTGGTTTGCAGGTACTAGGGCTTGCACTTTCCAAATCACCTTAGTTGCTGAATTCCAGTTACTTCAAAATCATTCATGTTTACATATCTGCATTCTTTATTTAGGTTATACAATTTAACATGGTAAAAATTGCCGTTTTAATACTTCCACACTGAAGTCGACTTTTTCACACTCAAATACACTTACTTAAAACAGCACTTATTTCAAATGCAGCTGCTTTATATGAATGAAATATTAACGACATTACTTACATATCCAGATTTCACTTGCTTACGACATGGTGTCTTAGATTTTCAAACTTAAAACTTTTGTTTTCGGCAGAAATGTTTTTAACTCGTTCCACTTCACTAGATATAATTGGACATTGTTTAAGGGCAACAACATCTGACACATCAAACTCACGGTCATCTTCAGACTGTCCATGTTTCATACTTAGCTTCTCTAGTAAAATTACGCTTCGGAGAGGGGGTCCACAAGTTTCTTCCGTGGATCCAGCCTTGGTATGTAGGCTAAAAACGCCTAAATTTATTCTAATTTTACATAGAAATCGGAATTTCGGCAATGGTCCGACCTCCTGGACCATCCCCGTGACTACGCTCTTGTCTTTAGGTACACAGATTCTTCAAGCATACTCAGTTCATATCATCTATTATTTTGATGTTTGTAGTGGCTTTGGATCTGAAATGTGCAAGGTATTTATGTAAATTATTCATATATGCATTTGCATATGATGCATATGCAAAATGCATAACTATCCGAGCCCCATATGAGTATTCTTAATAGTGTAGATATCTTGGAAAGGATAATCTCGATAGCTTAGTATTTCCAGGTCTCTAGAAATACTTGTGTAGCTTTTCGTGTAATAAGTGATAAAAGTTATTTTGATTAAAACATGTAACTAGTTTGAAGCTCGATTGCAGCTCATTTACAAGAATGTGAGTAAAGTATTTGGTGTGTGTGTGTGTTTGTGTGAAACAAATGAAATATTTTGAGGTGCTTTTCTTAATAGTTTTATCTTTATCTTGGTATTGTAAGCATACAGTAATAAAGTTATATTTTATTCTTGCTACCTCTGATCAATACGTTCCTACATTCTGCGCGCACTCATATCTGTTTGATGATGTTTTCTCATTTCCGCTTGTGTACTTTCAGACATCTACATTTTACTTTTATTGTGTTATTGTGTATAATGTTTTCTTTTATATATCCTATTGTTTAATATATAAATTTTATTTATAGTAACAATGCTTGTACTTGAGAGAATATTAAAATATATTTTCCTTTACATTGGAGTGATTTTACTTCTGTATGCTACCTACACCTCACTTTAACCTGTAAACTTGAAGAAGAAACTGGATACTACGAGTTTGGTTCTGCGCATCTTAAACCACGGCAACACGAGTTGTTTTGTAGAAATCAAGTTTTTGGCCGGAGGATTTTCGTTGCTCTGTCGGTCACTGTATGTATCTTGTCATGAAAGTACTTCGTACTTATTCTTGCGAAAAGGAATGAATCGAATAAGATCCCCCTAATGTTCTAGTCAAAGCTGATGTCCACTTTTTAAATACAAAATCAGAAAGCACCAATTCCTTTATCTAATGCTATGGCCGAGACCGCAGGAGGGGATGTGGTCACCACAGGCTCAAAACTGTGTCTGATAAAGTACTTGTATATAAAGTAATGAAAAACGATGACTGTATATAAGTATTTGAATTAGGCCCCACAGCACACAGTGGGCTAGAAATCAAATCTAAGTGTAATATATATATATATGACCGCCCCGATGGTCTAGTGGTTACCGTTGCTGACTGCTGATCGTGGGGTTCTGTTCAAAGGATTTTTTTCAAAGCGAAAAAATTCATGGAATGGTGCCCGTCCAGCATCGTGATGCGATTGGGGAGCGGTTCTGAATAAAAGACAGTGGCGATCACAGTTCAGAGCTAGAGGCCTCATCCAGTAGTGGATTAAATATGGCTGTGAATTATATATATTGGAATTCTTCCTCAACCAGAGGCCTAAACCTCACATCCTAACAACAACTTTCCTTCTAAATCCAGCCAACATAGTCCTCACCTGTAACAACTTCACTTTCGAAAACAAACATTACCTTCAAATCCAAGGCACAGCCATGGGTACAAGAATGGCCCGTTGCTACGCCAACCTGTTCATGGTAAAGCTTGAACACGATTTCCTACAAACCCAACCGTTGACCTAACCCTACTTTGGATGCGTAATTTGGACGATGTACTAATGCTGTGGCCTTATGGTGAGGCAAACCTCAAAACGTTTCTAGAACAGCTGAACAAGTTTCGTGTTGTCCAGTTCACTTGGTCCATCTCAAACATAAAAGTCACATTTCTTGATGTAGACATCCCTTTGGTAAACAACACCCTTACCACTTCCGTTCATATAAAACCAACCAACCACATGCAGTACTTGTATTATTCAAGTTCCCATCCTTACCACACCAAAAAAGCTGTACCCTTTTCTCTTGCCCTCAGAGGACAACGCCTGAATTCCACCACCTCCGCAACCGAAACCTACAATCAATGCCTCCAGGAGGCTCTAGTCAACCGAGGCTACCCACTTAACCTCGTAAACAAACAAATTCGACGTGCAGCCACACACACACACCGCCTGCTCGTACTTCCAATACCAACCGGAATCCTCCGTCCTTAATCACACAATTTCGTCCTAAACTTATCAAGATCAAACAAATTCTGCATTCTCACTTCCACATACTTCAATCTGACCCCGATACCAGATCTGTCTTTCCCACAAAGTCGAGATTAGTTTTTCAGCATCCTCCCAAGCTTAGAAACATCTTGGTCCGCGCTAACCCTTCGTCCCAGTTGCCTTCAGTTCTCGCCCACAAATGTAACCGCGCTAGATGTGAAATCTGACCCATCCTTATTACATCTCCATCTATCTCAATCAACACAGCCAATGGCAACTTCACTCTACATCCCAAAGGAACCTGTCAAACCTCAAACGTGTGTCTAACCTACACATACTGCTCGGCATTCTACGTGGGGGAAACAGGTTGTCCTTTGAATCTCCGTGTCAATAAACACCGCCACTTTTCCGTCACCGACAGACCCGATTCCCCAGTGTCTACACACATACAATTGGACAACACTGACTTCGATGACGATTAACTGTATCCGTATAACTGTAATCCATACCCTATCCCCCCACAAACACATCCACACGTCGTCTCTGGGAAGGAGCTTTCATTCAGGGCTTGAATGCTGAACTGAAACCTGGTCTAAACCTGCATAACTTTTTTCTTTCTTCTTTCCTCGTCTACACCCACACTTCCCCTTCGCCTCTGCTCATTCACTTTTTTTTTTTTTACAGACTCTCACTTTTTTTCAGGTTACGTTCTCTATACTAAATCCAACATAAAAAAAAAAACATTTTCTATACTGTATCCCACTTTCTCCGACTGCGATTTCTATACTGTATTCCACTTTCCTGACTACTCGGGACGGGCGTAAGCCATAGTACTGTTACCGCCCATAAAATTCATTTTATCTTACATTACTTTCCTGACTACGTTTCCCTTACTGAGTCCCAGTTTTTATTTTTCATTTATTATTTGTTTCGTATTGTACCCAGCTCAATTTTCAACACAAAACACCATTTCCGAAACCCGTTACCCCTCATTACTTGCGCACGCGTAGAACGTTGTCAATTGTTTTTGATGTGGTCGTCCGTCTTGTTATTTTTCTATTCCTTTAAATTTTGAGCGTGTGTTAAAAGTTAACTTCTTTCGTGTTTACAAGTGATCACGGCTGAAGCCGAAAATTAAAGTGACTTTATATAGTGTTGTGTGTGTAACATATAGTGGATACGGAAAGGCCCAAATGGGACTAAAAACGAAATAGACTACGTTTTATCGAATAATAGGGAAATTCTGCTCTGAACAGTTTCAAAATCTTGAGTGGTGTCGGCAAATTGTTTGCATTTCTGCAAATAAAGTACATTACAAACGAGTAACGTCTTTGTGGTAACCTAATGGGTTGACTGATGACTATCAAAGTTATAAAAAGTGTGGCTGAGGCAATAAATGCAAAACGTCAATTACATTTGTTATGGAGTACATATAATTTGTTAATTTAAGATAGAGGGAATACCAGATTATTACAGGTTATAAGATATAAATAGATAATATGCATGGATGCTGAATTAAAATACAGATTTTACGGTAGATTAGCTAATATAATATATATACCAGGATATCATGTATGTATATCATCATCATATTCAGCCGTTTTCTTTCCACATACCTCAGTCTGCTGCTATCCTCATTCATGTAGCTCCTGAAAAACGCCTGATTTCATCTTCATCCTACATTTGGACGTCGTCTTGGTCGTTTCTTTTCTCTAGGAATCCAGTGTAGTACATCTGTCGTACATCTTCCATCTGTTCGCCTAGCTATGTGACCAGCCCTTCTCCACTTCTTCTTCTTCGCAGTCTTGATTACATCCTCTACCTTTGTTTGTGCGCGAATCCATTCATTTGGCTTCCTTTCCTCCTAGTTATTCCTAACATGCATCTCTCAGTTGCTTTGTGTGACAATCTTTGAGTTATTTGCGCATTCAATCTCCAAGTTTCACAGCCGTACATCATGACAGGTAAGACACATTGATTATAAATTTTACGCTTCAGACACATTAATAGTTTGCTTTTGAAAATAAAGTGTAATCTTCCAAACGAACGGCACGTCACTTTACATCTTCTATTTATTTCAGCAGTTAACTTGGCATTCGATGTTTTGAGCTGACCTAAGTAAACATACTCATCAACTATGCCTATTGTCTCTCCGTTAATCTTGATTTCCTTCTTTGCAGTATGTTGATTGAACATTACTTTGGCTTTACTTAAATTCATGCCTATTTTCGAACCCCCATTACCCAGTTCTTCCATTCTTGTTTGTAGTTCTTCTGCACTTGAAGCAAACAGAACTATATCATCAGTGAATCGTAGGTGATAAATATATTAGCCATTAATTTTAATTCCAACTTCATCGCAGTTTAAATTTTGGAACACTCTCCAGGACCTCAGAAAACAATTTAGGAGAAATTGAATGCCCTTGCCTTACCCCTTTTCCAACTTATCACTTTCTTGATGCAGTCTAATGACATGTAGTAATCGAGTAGATGTTTCGCAGTAACATGATGTATACACTTTCGATGCCTTGATGTTCAAGTGATTTAAGTACTGCTGCCAAGGAGACATAATCGAAAGCTTTTTCAAAATCTATGAATCCCAAACATAGTGGAAGTTCATATTCATTAGTCCTTTCCATAACTTCATTCAATGTTTGTATGTGGTCCATTGTGCTAAATCCACGACGAAATCCGGCTTGTTCCCTTCCCTGATTAAAATCCAAGTCTCGTTCAATACGATTCAAAATAACTTTGGTGAACATTTTGTATAGAATTGATAGTAAACTAATTGGTCTGTAGTTTTCCACGCGTTCTTTGTCCCCTTTCTTGTATAACAAAATGATTACAGCATTATTCCAACTTGAGGGCATTTCTCTCTTCCTCAGGCTCATCGAGAATAATTTAGCAAGTTCCTCTTTCATCTTTTCACCTCCCCATTTAAACATCTCTGCTGTGAGTCCATCTTCTTCTGGCTATTTTCCGTTCTTCACCTCTCGAAGTACGTTATCCACTTCTTCTTTCATTGCGTCTAAGACATCTACATCATTTTCTTCTGAAACATCATTTCCTAGTTCTTCTTTGGAGTAGTACAATTCCGTGTAGAAATTTTCAAATATTTTTATAATTTCCTCCTTATTTCGTGTTACGGTCCCATCTGGTCTCTCAACTGCAATTATTTACTTTTTCCGTATCATGAACTGCTGTTTGGTTTTCTTCAGGCTCTTGTTTTCCTCGATTGTATTTCTAAGAAGATTTTCGTTGTACCTTCGTACATCCTCTCTTATATTCCTCCTTACGGTTTTATTTAGTTCTATGTACTCAATCCTCTATGTAATGTTCCTCTTCTTTCATTTCTCTTCTTTTCTTCATCAAGAGTTTAGTTTCTTCTGAGATTTTGCTCTCTTTTCTTTCTGGTGCCTGCTGTTTCCTTGTCTCTCTCTCTTATTATCTCAGTCAGTATTTTATTTCTGCTATTGGTGTCTTCATCTTCTAACTCTTCCAAGGTGCTGAATCTGTTGTAGTTCTATCTCGAATGTCTGTCTGTGTTTTTCTAGATTTTCCAGATCTAAAACTGCCGGTTTTCCTCCGATAAGCTCTTTGCTTTCAACTCATATCTCACCATCCTCTGATCACTCGAGACTTTGAAACTGTTCAGAACAGACACGTCTTGCACAATTGCCCTGTTATTCGATAGAACCTAGTCTATTTCGTTTTTGGTCCCATTTGGGCCTTTCCTTGTCCACTTCCTCTGGGGCGGCTTCTTGAAAAATGTATTGGAAATGAACAGTCTGTTGGCTTCTGAGAATTCCACTAACTTCTCTCCTCTCTTGTTTCTTTTGCCGAATGGAAAGTTTCCCAAAATCAGAATTCTGGTAAAATCAATTAGTTTTAAAATTACGAAATTGCAAGTAGGGAAAGAACTAAATAGTTCTGTGTGTGATGGATAACAATTCAGATTATCATGAAAAGTATTTTATATTGATGAGATTGTGTGCTAGAATGAATAACTGGCAGAAGAACCCAAATTTAAAAATAAAGGACTTTCTGGTGTTAATGTTATAAAATAAATGCCAAGCTTACAATTAAAAAACGTTTAATAGAGGAGAGATCAGTTCTATGAATTTATAATGCAATTAATTCGGAATGTGAAAAATAGCTGGAATTAAATCTAATTCTCAACATATCGTAGCATACAGAATATAAAATAGTATTAAATGATATAGACGCTGAATTTAATCATTGTCTTCGCTTAAAGTTGTTAGTCTTTATAATTATAATAAATATAGATATAGATCGAGAGCTCCTGTGTAGCCTAGTCGGTAGCGCGCTCGACTTCATTGCGAGCGGTCCCTGGTTCGAATCCCGGTGGGGGCTCAAAAATTTCGGTGTTGACCCAGCATCGTGAGGACAATTGGGGAGCTGCTGTGAATAAACGACAGTGGCGATCACAGTGAGAGCTTCGGCTCTCCTCTCCCAACCCGTCTGGTCAGCGTGGGAGCAGTAGACGAACTCCTGCCTTCGGAGAGAGGCCTCATCCACTAGTGGATTGAATATGGCTGTGATTTATTATATAGATACATATATAAAACACTTGGGCTCTGCAGAATTCTTTTGGAGAATTGTATATCATGGTTCCAGGGCTCTGTCACAACAAGCTTTCGAAACAGAAACCAGTTCACAATTTAGCATATATTTTTTACAAGTTTTATCTGTGCAGACAATCAGCTTTGTGCACGTTGAGCTTAGCGCAGAAAACGAAACCAATGTGTTTGTGCCAACTACAAGCAATATCAACCATTCAATGATTAAGTGCACATTTTGTGCAAAACGTTTGTGTGCACACAATTACGGACATCGTGCACGTTGAAATTAGCCCCAAAATAAACATTGTGGTTGTCCGAGTAACGTAATTACGCGAATTTATTATTCTGCTAATTAGTTCACCATAGGCTGTGTGTTTAGTGCATATGTTAATCGAGTCACGTAATTTGTTAGAAGATTAAAGGGTGCTTCAAGTTGACTCCCCGAGCATCTTGAAATTAATTTCGACTATACGAAAACATTAATGTCACATTAGTGCTTCATATTTCAGAATTTATATTCCATCTATATGATGTGAAATGAGAGAAAATTTATCATCCTACTCATGGTATTCCAGTCATAACTATCAGAAACAATGGAAAATTCACTTACATATTTATTTTGAAATAAAAAAAGGAATAAAGGTAACTTATTTTCATTATAAATTTAATTGTAGGATGAAGTACAGAACACTCTGTCTTTAATATTACGTAGACTTTACTTCAATTCAGTTCTTCACATAACACATTATATTGATGAAAATCTAGTAAGAAGTTTAAGAAAATTATATTTGCGTTGGTCTGTTTCAGATTTTTAGGGTTTAAATGAAATAGTCTTTTATATTTTATCGAATTTCTGGGCTGGGTCTTTAACAGTTTTGCTAGAAACATGCAGGAAACATTTTTTGTATCATAAATTATGACATAATAGAATCTTGAAGTTGGTACGGATTTAGGATATAGCACTATAGCTTATCAGTGTAATATTGAATACGATTATCCTTTTGGAAATTTCCATTTCTTTGTGCCTCATGTCTTTCCTATGTCACAGGCCGTTAATCTTTAATAAATATTTTTTTAAAATTAATTTATATTTATGGGCTTAGCAGATGTTTACGGAAAATGTAATGTCTGCGGACTGGTTTATCATAGGACATTTATAACAAAAACATTCGTTCCTTTAAAATCCGTTTGACGATGTGCATGAAAACATAAAACGTTATCGAATAGTTCAAAATTGTATCCAAATGCAATATTGTTGAAATAGAAACAATTCCGGTTTCCAGGGCGCTTTTTCGCTCGGAAAGGATTGAATATCAAAATTGATTTTTCGTGCACTATTAACATATTAAAGTATGTTGAAGGTTGATATATGCTTTTTACTTTTTTTTTTATAAATTTGTGAAAATCTAAAAAATTAGTATTTTATTCAAATTGAGGCCAAATATCTTTGGTAAAATTAAAGAAAACAAAAATATTTTCACATGTTATCCATCTATGTCCGGAGAAATTTCAGTTAAAAAATTGAACATTTATATTTGAGTTTGAAGGGAGTTAGAAATTTGCAAATTCGGGTGTGAATAATGCCCGTGAGTGCTTTGTGAAATGTTATATTACCACCAGAGTGCCAAAGAAAGATGTCAATACGTAAAGTAGGTCCTAAAATATCATTGTAAGAAAGCTTATTTTATATATATCTAGTGTTCATTTGGCAACATGGTGGCTCCGCATTTGTACTTTATCTTTTTATCTCATTATGCAACCAAGCCTTTTGCGAGACGTTGCCACCTTTCTATATACGTGTAAAGCGCTTTCTACAGCTGTCTCTATCTCTTGTTGCTTAACCATATTAATTATCGTTATAGCAATAAAATCGCTGTTCATAATTCTGAAGGTAATAAAGAATATTCCTTTTAACAACCATTCTTTATACGAGTTCCCGACGCACGCACGAGCATTATTTATCCCCAATTTGCAAATCTGTAACTCCCTTCAAACAAACATCAAAGTTGACATTTCTTCTGTAGTTTCTACTGACATAAATGTATAACGTGTAAAAATTCGATTTCTATATTTTGTCCCAGCAAAGATATTGGGCTTCCAATATGCATAAACTACGAATTTTTGGATATTCAAAAAAATCATAAAATATTGAAGAAGCATGTATCAGCCTTCATATGCTGTATACATTCAATATACTTTGATATGTAATAGTGTACAAGAAATCAACTTTAATATTCAATCACTTCTGGGCGGAAAAGCGCCCTGAAAACCGCAATTGTTTCTATTTCGACAATCATACTTGGATACCATTTTGACCAATTTTGGCTTTGTTTTAGGTTTTTCATGCAGAGGACTAAAATTATCAAGCAGGCATTATTGGAAAGAATGTTTTTTATTTGAATATCCTATGATAAACCAGTCCGCAGATACTACATTTTCAGTAAACATCTCATTACACAAATTTTGGTATGCACAATATGTAAAAATGGCCGCAATTAGTTAATCGTTTGGTATAAAAAATACCTGTTTTGCACTGAGGGACTTCGTGCAGAAATGGTGTAGCCTACAAATACATTCCCCCCCCACCCATTTTGGGGTGTTTTTGCTATTCTAATTCATATAAAGACAAAGATTTATACAGACTGTTTATTAATTCATGTAACTTAGAAACAGACCTGTAAAAGCGAAAGCTTTCAAGCTATTTGCATGACATTTTCCGCAGTTGCTTACAAAATAACTGTGACGTTTTGACACTGTGAAAATAATTTTCCTAAACTAAATTTAAATCCCCATTTTGGGGACTCAAGCTGAAAAGTGAATCTCGCGTATCTGAAAATCAATGTTAATTAAAAGGATTACTTTTCATTGTCCTCTCCTTTTCGTGGAAACATCACTCTCCCCGTAAGAAGTCTTCAAAGCAGCAAATATTTAATCCGGACTGCATTTTCTGTCATGTAACTGGCAAAATTAATCTGTCGCGTTCGAACATATGGCTGTGATTTATTATTATTATATACACGCATTAGGAAATGTAATAAAATTAGTGACCAAAGGCACGTAGAAGTTTGGTAAAGTCAGGTATGGTGTTCTCTTTTATTGCACACGCGACTGAATCGTGTTTTCTCAGACATTCAAAAATAGGACTTCTTGTTCGAGACGCCAGTGGCTTTGTTCCCTTCTTCAAACTGACTATTATTTCCAAGGCCAGATAAATCATTCTATAACTAGCTATCTTTCTTTCTTCTACCATATGATAAGCGCGTATAAATTGAGGTGCGTTTTTTTAGTAAAAAACTAATTTCGATTTTTTAACGTTTGTTTACTTCTTCAAATTGCTGGTTCATTTTTTCTAAACTATGTGCATTTTGAGGACTTTTTAATGTGCGTACTGTTTTCACTGCCTCAAAGGAAGAAAAATGTATAATCGCAAGACCAGAGCTTTCCTTCGAAATTACAAAATAAAAAGGAATTTCTCTTTAAAAATAACTTTAGGTGAAGGAGTACCAAACCCGGAACCACTGAATCCCAAGTCCAATGCCTTACCCATTTTCTATTATCATTTTGTTAAATCTGAATTGGACTACAGAATCAGAATAAACGGAAAATATTACCAAAAAAAACCGTTAAATGCAAATAGTTATAAAACAAATTAAACAATAACATTTCAAAATAACCCATTTAAAATATAAATAAAATATAAACCACTTTAAAAATAAAATTATGCGATGAACTGGTATCGAACCCGGAACTACTGCATTTCAACTCCAACGCCTTATCCATTACTCCACGTAGCCAACTATCACCCAGTGCTTTCTGAGAGCTCTTTATATCAAGTCCGTACACGAGTAACAGACGCTACTAATTACGTAGTGTTCACACGCCATGGTTGTCCTCTCTGCAGACAAGTTTGCCATTTTGTTCCGTTCTCCCAACAGTTCTGTTTGTTTAGAAAACAGGAAACAATCTGTTTTACTATTAACAAGCTTCGGAGAAAAATAGCAGCTAAGCCAGTAACTGCTATTTTTCATCGGTTGTAGCAGTAATAGCAATTTATCCCATGTAGCAGTGAAAAATAGCTGCTACGCTAGTTTTGCCCATCTCTATTTCGCACCTATTTTTGAAGGTTTTACTAATGTTTTTTTTTTGCTTTCTTTGTGTATTGTATAGATGCGCCATCCCTTCCAGATATCAAATCCGGCATAAAGTAGATTTTCACATTTTTGGCGTTTATTGCCTTCTTCAAACTGCCGATTCAATTAAGATCTTTCTCTTTCCAGACAAATGCGTGTGATAAATGTAGAGATGAGTATGTTTTGTTCCAAACGTCCATCATACCTAACTTTGGAGAGTGTTGGTCTCGTATTCGGGAGGTGTGTTTTCCGCAACCTCACCAGGTATGTACCGGGATGGTACCTTCAATTTAGGACCTGACCAACTCCCTACCGCATTTCACGAAAGCTTATCTGGGAGTGATCCATAGGTGCCTAAAAGCTATAAATAAGTTGCAAACTGAGCGAGTATAATATATAAACTGTTGCTCGATTAATCGGCATATTGCTTCGTAATGCCGCGTGGATGGATCGACAGTGAGACCGAGATAGATCGAGTGGCCGTAGCTCAGTTGCTATAGCGTTGGATTAGCAATCGAAATGTTCTAGTACGGTCATCTATCCTGACTGAGGTAGTACCGGGCCATTTTCCTCACGACACGAATAAACTATTGTTTATAATAATCCGTAGAGATCGAATAAACACACACACACATAATGACAGAGAGTGTGTCTAGGAGAAGGAATGAGTAAGAAAAAAAAGGAATTGACGAAGTCATGGAAAGAAAGACAAGGATAGAAAAAGATCAATGAAAACATTTAAACTAGATTGATTTATTATTATCCTAAAGAACAAACGCAAACACGGTTTACTTTCTGATTCTAGCTAGTGATGCTTGTTGTCTCTCCAGCCCAAGAAGAATCTCTGATTGAGCTCTGCAAATAGTTGAAGCTATCATTTTAGTCGAAAAATCACGCCGATGGCTGGGGAATCGAATCCGGGCCGTATGATTGACAGGTCAAGACTGATCCACTGCACCACACATTTCACTTCTAAAACTCTACGTAACACATGTTACAGTTGTTCTGTGTTAAGGAAGTACAGTACAAGAAAACTGGAAGCCTTAGTTCAATGACTCCTTCGTATTTACACTGTTAACACACAGATACTCTATGTTGCATCTTCCAACCAATATTCGTTAATCGTCGTCGTCTTCTTTTTCTAGAAGGACGTTCCTACAAAAGGGAATTCGGCTCGCTGTTCCCACATTCATTAGTATTCGACGTTTACGAACAGAAGTGTTTATTTGATTGTTCAATTTTGCCTTGTAAAAATATCTTTGGGAAGAACGGTGGTTCGAACCTCTATTAGTCACTTTCAATACTCAGAAGTCTGACGTCGTTCCACTGGACTAGTCTCTTTAGCTGATGCTAAACCTCCAGAAATACCATTACTACTTTCAGTGGCCGGTTTCTCAAAATTTTGTACTAATATTAGTAGTATCTACACTATTAATATCAATTCGCTTCAAAATTCCTGTTTCTCAAACTTATGGCCGGTTTCTCCAACGTCGATTAAATATACCTTAACCATCCGATAAGTAAGTTTTTAATCCGCTAACGTGAAGAATTTAGCTAACCGTTTACAAACGGATGGTTAAGTTAAGAAACTACTTGATTTCTAAATTTCTGACAAGCTAAACGAATTTTGATTGGCAGGATGAAAAAGAGGATTAGCAACAAATAATTTGTGGAGTCCGCAATCAAGTAACAAATCGCTGGCGTTTATGTTTGCGTCTGTGTGTGTGTGTGTGTGTTCAAGGCGTGTGTAAACTAATTTGATGCATTCAAAAGATCATCAATAGAATGCTAATAAAATATGATCATAATAAATTATAGTAAAACAGAGATGAATCCATCTCCTGAGTGCGGAAAGCAAATTTTACGCTCTTTTTACTATGATACATTAAAACTGGATTCAACCTACTTTTGTAATACATGACATGTAAATAGTGGAACAAAGTAGTAGACATACATGCAACCAGATCCCGGGGGAATGTCGACATAAACACGTAACAATATGCTTTTAACAGTATTTACATTCTGTAAGTCTCATACGAAATGCAAGCGGATCACAAGCTACAAATTGCAGGTTGCCGGAAACATTGGGGGGGATGGGGGCTCCACATATTTTACTTCCTATTTTAGACAGTTCCTGTCAGTGAGTGGTTGGTAAAGATCGCTGCCTTATAATGAAGGGATCCTGGGCAGGAGTTTGCTTCAAATAAATTTACAAAGGGCTCGGAACAGAAGAGTTATAACTATTGAACAAAAGTTTCGGAACAAATCTAACTATTTAATAAAGGGGTCGCGCGAGCCCCTCTAGCACACCCTTGATCACGGGTTCAATTCTTGCTGGCGATACCAGTGGTTCGGAGTCCACATTAAACTGTAGGTTCTATTCTTAGGACCTTATCTGCATCCAATGGAAAGCAATTGCAAACGACCCACGATTCACCATGCCCAGACCTTCGCGTTAGGACCTGCTTTTGGGCAGAGCACCGATCATGAGGTTAAACACATAAATGATTTTCATGAGGTGAAGAGAATTTTACTGGGGGTGGGGGCAGATCCCATAGCGTCCCCCTGACTTCTTCATATGAAAACGTTGTTCGTAGTTTGGTTTTCAACAACTTCTTAAATATTTAAGCAGAATTTCGTTTTTAAAGATAAGGAAACTTTGCTTTCGCTCCATACTAAAATTTCACACATGAAAACATCCATCAACTTCGAAAGCAAAAGAAATGTCACATGCTTGTTCCAGGAATGGGCTACAGTATATTATACATTTCAATGCATTTTCTAAAGAAGAAGCGTTTCGAATTTCAAACATAGAATCTAATGTTGCTCTTTTGGTTAGCTATTTTGACTTGACAAAATTCCGCTTAAAGGATACTGTGTTACTTAAGGATAAATCCTAAAATACAATTATTAGACCCTATCATTATTGCCCATGAAACTTTCTGAAAACCTAATTATCCAATAAAAATTACTGCCCCGACGAAACCCGATACAAATATGAGCGGATGAACAAAGATTCTCAGTATGCACCCTGAGCAGTGATTCCCCAGACCCTCTTCCTGTGGGGGTTTCACCCCCAAATCCTCGAGAACGTCCACCAATATTATAAAAAAACTGTCAAAAATAGATAGAAACCGTGCAAAATTTCACTTACACCTTCCCAATTTTGTAATTTTTAATAAAATTATTCCCTCCTTTCATTCTATTAGATTTTCTGGGAATATTTGGTGCAATCCGGGATAAATCAGAGTTCCGTCTTAACTCTAAAAAGACGATACAAAGTGTTAAATTTCGTGACTGGTCAGGAAAATATGAAACGCTTCGTCACGTTAATTTCGCAAAGTAAATAGATTGAATTCAACTTTATAGAAAGCATTTAAGAAGCAAAATATTATATAATATCTATCACATTCAAGTTCCTTTTACGTTTAGTGAAAGGAAAAAAAAAACATCTGTCTCCTGGCCAGGATTCGAACCACCGCAACTAAAATATAAACTGCTTTAGAACAACACGCCCTAACGAATTACGCCACGAAGTCAACAACGTATACAACCCACACCAAGTCCTGATATAGCATTGCGGATTGCACCAAGTGCTGACATTAATTTCAATAATTTATTTACTTAAAATATGTTTTTCGATGATAAAACTTATTGTAGTGTGCAAAAGTATATATTCATTCTATTATCACGTAATTGTATGTTTTACTTGATTTCCCTTTTCAAACTTCTGAGTAACATCACTATCGTACTGTTAAATAATTAATCACAGAAATTCGGATGATTAAAGTTAACGGGAGCTTTAACAGACCGTTAGTGTTAACCGGTGTTGGAGAAACAGTCATTTCTCTTAATCAGACGTTAAATGCGCTTAATGGATTGTTAATTTTTTAACCAGCGTTGGTGAAACCGGCCGTTAGAACTTTTAATTGAAGTTTTAACTTCTAGATTTGCTAATGACAATTTTCTTTTGGTGATGTTAGATTCGTTCAGGCTGGTTTATGTTAAAATAAACGGCAATAAATGAACGTATCTTAATGTGGCAATACTTACCCTAAACTGGATTTGTTCCTAAAACTGCCATAATATATTCATTTCATAATTCGAAATGACAAAAAGGACATGCATACACATGTGTTTACTTACCACTGAATACATACAGACAAAATGTAACACATAGACTTAGTGTTACATTTTCCTCGCATTTGAACTTGGTTATTCATAGCTGTTAAGTTCGTTGGCAAAATTTAGTAGGGGAAACGCGCTGGACATTTCTGTATGAAAACAAACCAACATGGGTTCAAATCCTGTTCAAACTAAAGATTTTTACAAAGCAATCGTGAATAATCTAATCATTACTTCTCATACAAAACGGAGAATATTTCCGACTGTGGAGTGAAGCACCTGAGTCACTAAAGAGAGGAAGACGATTTACGAATGGTGGTTGGAAAAGTCCAAATCAAGTCTCGAGGGGGTTAACAGGCATTTAAGAACACGTCATTGATCAGAAGTATGCACTTTTCATGTTATTATTCTTAGAAAGAAACACTAAAACATTTGTTAAGCACGTTCTCGGTAGAATCATCCATGGAGTATCGCTAGCGTTCTGGACTTCTAATTTGAAAACCTGGATTCGATTCCCCAGCAGCCAGTTTCTTTTTCGCATACACTGATGTATTCAAACAGAGATTTATCTTCAGGTTGTGGAGAACTTACGAAGCATCACTGGTCAGAATCCGAGCAAACAGTGTGTGTGCTATTTAGCATAATGATAATGTAGTTTTCATATTTTTCATTGGTCTTTCTCTCTTCCTCTCTTTCTTGATTTATTGTTATCGTGTCTTCGCTGCGTCTTTCTCTTCTTCTTCTCTCTATCTATTTATCTTTATTTTTTTCTTACTTTAGACACACTGTCTCTTTTTGTGCGTGTTCCAGAGCCAATTCCGGGCCACTTTCGATGATCCGGTGATAGGGCCTGACCCAAACATAAGTGACCCCGTAACCAGATTGACCCAGTCTGGAAAATCTATATAACTGGGAATTTCGGCGTCGTATTTTTCGTGTTCTCGGGGTAACATCTCCGGTCCTGGGCACCCCTGAAAGAAACACTGTTCAAACGCAATGAAATAATTAAAATTTCCCCTTCATCCTACAGGTTATCAGATCTTAAGCGAATCAGCGGGTCAGCATGGGTTCGAATCTTACACCCGACGAAACAGTACAAAACTTGACCAGCATCCCCCGACAGCCGGTGACCCGTTTCAGCTCTCCCGCGCTCATTCTATCTGTGCGAATTGTTATAACACTAGTTCATTAGTGTTGTAATTATTAGAACTGTTAAAATTATTAGTGTTGTAATTAAATATTCGCAATAGGTGCAAAATAGAGTGGCATGTCCAGAAGAGAGACATTTTAAGACAAGAGTAGAAATTGGCCCCCTTTTTTGGGCTATTACAAGAGAAGAAATCTTTTTATATTAGTTCGGGACAAAATTCGTTTCCATTCTCTAATTTACCAACATACTATTACACGTGTTTCTTTTGTTTTTTACGTTTGCAATGTGGAAAATGTCAGGTTTAGTATGCCTATAGGAACATGCTAATTGTGCTTTTGAACATTTGTAACTTTTCTTTTTGATACAGTTTGCATATGTAATCTTGTTTCTTTCTGATAGAAATTAAGCAGAAAAATTATCATTCATTCTTTTTCTTTCCATGTTCAATTTGCATTAGTAGTCTGGAATAGAAGGTATGGCCTACGGTATCTACTGGGTTTGTTAGAACCAGTGATTCCGCCAGACCCCGGGCCCGTCAGCCCAAATCCTCAAGCCTACCCCCAACTTTAATATATTGCGGACAAAAGTTGATAAAAACGGTGCAAAACTCTACGTCCACGTTCCCAATTTTGACTTTACGCCCCCAATCTGAAAATCAAGGCAGAATCCCTGATTACAAAGTACTCCGAACTAGTATGTTTAATAAGCCCCACCGAATTTGCAAACTAACCCCGCGCAAACAAAGCATGTGTGTTACACTTTTGACATTATCCTAGATGTGTCTCAAAACTCTGGAGTTTCACTTGAAATCATGAGTATTTAATCTGACCACCAAGTTTGGACTCCATTTTGAAAGTGACTTAATGAATGTTTGAAGCACCTCTTATATATTCGAATAACCCTGAACAAATATAAAATCCAAAAGTCACTTCTCTCTTGCTGTTAGATTTGATTTATGGGAACTGAACTTAATATTTTTACTACGTTTAAATTCCATATTTTTATCTGCACTTCTTCTTCTTCTTCTCCTCTCTCCCCTTCTCTCTCTCTCTCTCTCTCTCTCATTTCTCTGCCTCTGTCTAACAGATATCCATCGGTTTCAATGTTTCATTGTATGTGTTCAAATTTTTCCCGCCATATGTATATTGATTTGTCTCGCTTTTATTCTTTCATTTTATCGATACTAATACATGTCTATTTTGAAAAATAAAACGTGCTCATGATGTTTTCTGATTTTAGTATGGGGGAGACGAAGGAAGGAGAAAGAGGAGGTCTGTTTACCAGACACGATTATGGGATAAGAAGGTGCCACTTGGGTTGCCTAGCTGCACGGCGTTCGTTGTCGCATTTTTTATGCGAAGTGTACCACCCCGGTATATGCCTGGCGTGGCTGAGGAAAACACTGTTAAAATCTAAGTCAGGACAGTCAGCCGGTGGTACCGAACCGAAGATCTCCCGAATACGAAACCAACGTTTTACCAAGTAAGGCACGGCGCTCGATGTTTCGATGTTTAAGACATGCACGCACACACAATATCATCGGCAAGCACACACAAAATAACGTAATTAACAACATAATATCAGAAATTATAAAGGATAAATATCGTGCATCGTGCCCTATTTTTAAGAACTGATAGAAACAGACCTTTTCTCTTGTCTTTCATGCATAATGTTAGTGTTCTATGGAATTCATTAAGAAAGAAATAAGAAAGAAACCATAGGTTTTAAAGTTCATTTTTGTTTCTCCATGTTCGGTAAGGATCTTTTCTATTGGACAATTTGAATTAAACTTTTCAGTACACTTCAACTAATGGCCCACCTAAAATAAAAATGGTGTTATGTTTTCTGTTTTGGTGTTTGAAATACGACTTGCTTAAGTTGTTTTTTATTATTTGCTACACACTACAAGAAATCATGAACATCTTTCCAGAACCCAGGACATGTGATAATGTTTTCTGTTAAAAAAAGAAAATTCCAACCCTTGCTCGTTCACGCACACACTCTCAGAATCACACACCGCCCACTCTACGTTAGTTGGGTGGCCTATCTTGTAGGTTTAGAGAAAAATCGTGTATAACAAAGTCATGTAAACATTATATTGGCCATGATAGTACATATATGCAGAAGTTGCATTACATTATGCTAAAATTGGGTTATGATGTGCAATGTCAACTCGTCGAGTCATACCCACTTTATGAATGATACAATCAATTCCCAACGATAAGTAGGTAAAATCAATGTCTGTAAATCAACTCACATGCCACATCAGATGAATTACAGGAGCCGTAATTTCAACAGGATGGCGTCACAACCTACACAGCAGCAGCAACTCTTGAGCAAATTCAACAAGTCTTTCCGCATGAGAGGATCATCAGCAGAGGGACTGCCCAAATTTGGCCACCGCATTTTCCTGATCTCCCTGTTGGCGATTTTTATCTTTGGGGTAAGCTCAATAGAGAAGTGGTTGTGAACAACCCGAAAACGTTAGATCAGCTGAAGGTGAACATCATCATTGCTATTCCTGCTATCTCACCCTGCGAACTCATGCGCGTATTCCGCAATATATGCGCCAGACTGCATGCGTGCCTCAGTGTCGAAACCTGGACACTTCCAGTATCTCCGTTAGGGACATTGGTTACGGTTCATTTGAATCTCTAGCGTGTTTCTCACAGTTAGATGATAAAACATTCTCGGAGCTAGTTTTTAAAAACTTGCTCTTTAACAATTATATATACACAACAATTGCTCTCATTTTATAATCTATCGGTTGTAATGTTCTACTGTTATACTTCTGTCGTATGTTCTAATCAACAGTGGAAAGGTTGTTGCCAAGGAAAATTTCTAAAATTTTCATTTTTCGGAACAAATTTTCTTCTGAATAGACGTCTTGATTTGTCAGCAGGTTCCTCACTGACCACCTTGATGTTCTGCTCCTCTTGAGAGAAAACCATGAGACGCCAGGAGGCGCTCGTCCGACACTTCAAGATGTCTGTCCCCAATTCGGTGCAGCCGGCTGCATCAAACAGGTCGAAGATATTGGATTGGGAGCAACAGTGGGAAGGGGATCACCGCCCTAGAAAATAAAACCCGCTGCAAAGATATCTCAAAATGAGACTTCTTCTCCCAATGCAATGTAGACCAGGGCGGTGAGGGCCTACTGAATTACTGTAAACTATGAATTATCTGAAGAACACATTAAATTGTTTTGATAACTTTGTGTTGTTCAGAATGACATAGTAAAAGGCATCTATTAGGTTTGACAAAATCTCAGTAGATGCCTTCCAGAAAAATATGGAACAAAATTATCTATCTTTCTTTACCCCTCTCTCTCTTTCTATACGTGGATGAATCAGAAAAATATGTTACAACAGCCATTCTGTGAATGCACGAAATAGGAGACAAGTAATTGGTTTACCTAGAAGTGCAGCAGATGGCGCCATATGCACGTGGCGAGTTTTGACAACTTGACGTTTACAGAAGTACTGTATCTACTACATACTGGAATACTAACTTGCGAGTGTGCCTGCGCAACACTGTCGCGCGTGATCCAGCACACGAACTGTGTAAATAAAACTCCCAAATCGTTATGTGTAACTAACTATCGTAGCTACATAGCTAAGACGTCGGCTTGTGGAGAAGCAGACACGAGTTCGAAACTCGACGGTGCGGGGTTGACCTTTAATTCCTCGTTTTTTCTTTGATAAAATATTTTTTATGCTCATATCCATGATTAATATATTTGTAATTAAAGGTTAGGTTAGGTTAGATAAGATAAGATAAAATTAATTGTATGGGCGGTAACAGCACTATGGCTTACGCCCGTCCCGATACGGGGGAAGCCCCTTATCTTTGTCACGTCTAAAAATAGCTGTTAAATAAAATGATAAAACCAGATAAAAGATGAAGATCTAAGATCTTCAGAAAAATAAAATCGTAATAAAAACTAAAGATGTAGATGGTCTTTAGCAGAAAAGGTAAAAACGTGAAGGCTGTAAATAGGCCTTCACAAAAATAAAATAATACTACATAAAACATAACAGCTATGTGACATAATCATCTCAGAGAGACGGAGATAATCCTGTCTCACGGACATAACTAAAAACTCTCCGCAACATACCAGGTTCATCCCCTAACAATGACGCCATGTCATTGGGGATCTTATAACGTTGTCTGAGATGATTATATCCTGGACAATCTAAAAGCACGTGACGAATACTTAAAAATACATTGCAATTATGACAACGTGGTGGATCCAATCTTCGTAACAGATATCCGTGTGTTAGGCGACTGTGGCCTATCCGTAGGCGACATAAGAGAACTTCTTCAAGCCTACTATCTCGGCAAGATGATTTCCATGGAGCAACCGTTACCTTAATTTCTTTCAATTTATTCACAGCTACGTCATCCCATCGTCGCTGCCATTCATTCCGAGTAACTTGCTTATAATATATCATCATGTCCTGAAATGGGACATGATGTATATCAATGTTAGCTCCTAAAGAGGCCTCACGAGCAGCTTCGTCTGCCAATTTATTGCCATGGATACCAACATGACTTGGTATCCACGAAAAGACAACCTCACCACCGCCAGAGCAGATGGCGTGTGTCTTACAGAGAATATCTTGCACGAGCGGATGTTTCGAATACATATTGTCGAGGCTTTGAACAACACTCTTCGAATCTGTACAAACAAGGATGCGGTTGAAACCGTGAACAAGACTAAAATCCAAAGCCTTTAAAAGAGCATAGAGCTCAGCAGTAAAAATACTGGCTTTGGGGTTAAGACAAAATTGACGGGCTTCCCCTTCTACAACAAACGCACATCCAACAGATTCATCTGTTTTGGATCCATC
>JAGDQP010017660.1:24356-38040 GCA_022664845.1 Lepisma saccharinum | reverse complement strand
AATTTACGTATGTGTAAAACGGAAAACATTTCGTTTGGTAACACACAAGAAATAAGAGGACGTCACTACTGGCAGGTACAAAACAAAACCATCATGTCAAATTTTATATGACTTTTTTTGTATCCAATAATGCTTCCTTAAACTTTTGGCGTGCTTGGGAAGAAAATAATGCTGTAGGCTACCGGTTTGATGTTATGCCTAAGTTGAATGTCATTTTTTAATGCCATAATAGAACTGCATTATATAGTTAGAAAATGTTGGAACCTGAACTATTATACATATATTATAGATTTTTATTTTCACGACTTACGTTGGACGATATTTAAATATCACTGCTCTTTAGATAACGGTAAAACCATCCACCTCACGTTTTCAATTTGTATTTTATTCTCTGCCTACCAACCCCTTTGCCTCTCTGTAGCTGTTCACGGCCTTCCTATAAGAAGATATAGATCTTTCGGGTACACGCAACGCCTGTAGCCTAATTGGCACTCAAAGAACGGTACATTTTTGCTCAGAAGGAGCAGTTGTTGGGGAAAGAATAATTGGTTCCGTATTTGAGAATATCTTTCGCCTTGCGGGATTCTCGTTCATTTTTGTGTCATACACCGTCCAGCAGACAGCTGTATTTAATTTACAATAAGTTAATTTACCAATGTGTCCAGGTGGTAGTTTCGAGCTCGCCACTGACACCGGAAATGAAACCAACAGCGGCAAGGCGTAGTTTAAACACAACATTGCATGAAATTTACAAGCGAGTCGCCTCAGGAAAATCCAGTGATGTATACTTAAACTGGACTGCTCGATGTCATTGTGTTTTTGGTGTTTGCATCCCGTACGATGAAAAAGAAAAAACACGCTAATCTGACTTTTAACATATTTTCGTAAAGTACGTAAAAGTTTGAAGAAGGGCGTAACGAAAGGATCTAACTTAATTTTTTCTACGAGATTTCCGTGAAGTGCGTAAACTTTTGAAAGTTGTGTAAAAAACTAAAAAAAAGTAAATGTTTATAAGGTAAAGGTATCCCCCTGTGGAATTCGTTCAGGTACTACGGCACGAAGTGAGGTGGTCAGTCCCACGATCGGCCGTCTTTACCTCCCGGAGTTCCTAGGCATAAGAACACTTTACACCCTACCGGCAAGCAGTTAGGAACTGTCCTTTATACTTCAGAGTTCGGCAGTACGCTAACATGTCATCCTGTGGATTTACCTGAGACGACTTACTCTATGAAATGTTATCAAATGTTAGGAATCTTCATGATTCAACAATAGTTTTATAATAATCATTCTTCTACAATAATACGTCGTACTTCATAGCAAAAATAAGTTTTCCCTGTCTAGTACGTTTATTCTTTACTCTATTATTTCAGTATTTTATAATTCAACATGCACACAGGCTCATTTTTCTATCTAATTTACAAGCGAGTCGCCTCAGGAAAATCCAGTGATGTGTACTTAAACTGGACTGCTCGATGCCATTTTCCTCATTTTTCTTCAGCTGTAGTTTCTAATTCATTCTTTCATATTTTACTTATGCAATTGTATTTATTAGAAAACGGATCCGATAATACTTAACATGAATCCCTTTCAAATTAACTAACCCACAATTTGGCGCAGTCACTTTTAGATGAGAAATTTGAAAGATTAGTATATGACGTCCTTCGTATCTGTGCTTTCAAATTTCTCAGCTAAAGTAAATGATTTCAAAACCTCAAGTACTTGTTAATCTTATACACATTCGTAGTCCTTGTCCTTTTTTTTGGGGGGGGGGGGTTAAAAGTAGACACTGAGCCCTTTTAACATTTTGCAAACCTTCTGCTATTGGACTATTGGATGTGAATCAACACGTCTTTAGTCATTTTTTCGAGATATTGTGTGTTTTTTCACGATAGGCGACGACATTTAGGTCTTTGACTCCGAAACTACGTTTCTATATTCGTGCTTTAGTATTCTATGCTGCCAACATTATGGTAATGAGGCAGTGAGTGTACCTATTATACTTTCATGTGAGTCTTGACAGTACGTGAATCAGCAAAAGGTAGACAACGGATACTGGAATGTTCGTGATGATAGTCAAGGCAAGTTCTTCCTGTTACAAGGCTCCTCCAACTTTCTCCTTTCCTTTAAAAAAGAAATAACCTGTATGACTTATCTTTCTTGATGTGTGTGTGTGTTCATTTATCGTTTTATCACGCTGTCTCACTTAACGTAACTTAATCTAGGACATATACATAATAAGGAGTTTTAAGCTGTTAAAAAAATATAATTAGTTGTGGCTGTCAGATAATTTACTATCTCTTCATTTTCTTACTTCGCTTTTTATTTTTTTAACGGAATATGAATTAATGGATAATGATTGCAAATATACATAACAAAATTTCAAGAGTAGAGTCGTCAGTTCTTTTTTTTAAAGGGTAATAAATTGTTTAATTACTCCAGGAACAATTATTTATTGTACGTAATTAGCGACTCGCAGAAAAAAAAAAGCTAAGAATGGGCAAAATCCGCTTTTGTGTTGCATACGAAAGTTGGTTTCATAAAAGAAAGATAATCAAACCAAACTCTCGATTTTCTTTTGAAGTGTTTCTTTTCTTTCTATGGAAATGTAAATAATTTAGTTTTCTGATCCACTGAACTTAATATAAGGTTTGAAACATGGAATTTAAACATATACCAAAAATATAATTTATTAAAGGCCGTTTGGCATCTTTGGCTCAGGTCAGGATGAGTTAGGTAGAGGATCGGGAAAGTATAGGCTGGGGCTTTTCTTAAGGTGCCATCTCGACATTCGCCTGGTAAAACTCAGGGGAACCCTGGAAACTTCCAGTCAGGATGGTCGGCCGTGGAGTTCGAGCCCACATGCTTACCATTGCCAATCAGAAGTCTTCGATGCTACTTCCTGGAACCATTGAATTTCATTATACAACTTAAGTACACCAATTCATGTATCGGATCCGTAGCTGTGATTTGCCCAGACTCCCAGACAGTGTGAAACTTTTTTATATAGGTAATAGTAATATGACGGACTTCATACAATATCTAAAGTCTTGTTGCGTTACTTCGTGTTTTCTTAGCTGATGTGATGGTAATTTTATTCTTCATTTTGTCAACCATAATACTTTAAAGGGCAGGGGTTGTACCAGTATTTTCAGTTTCGGGGTGTAAGTAGAAAGATTTTCAGAGTTTCTGTAGATTTGTAGCCGTAAACATTTTAAAGATGGATGTGTGCGCTCGAGAATTTGGCTGGTTGACACCCCCTCTCCTCATTGGGTGGCTTGCAGAATCTCTCTAGAATGACTGCTACGATCATTTTCTGTCTTTTTCTTCTTTTGGTGAGGAATCCCTTGCGCACCCATTGTACAATTTTGGAATATGCATTTTTTATAAACAGCGGGTTTGAAGTCTTTGAGGATACCTTGCTTCCGCAGTTCTACTATTAATAATATGGAAATATCAAGTTCTAAAATTCATTTTCTCACGGTTTCAGCAGCCTATAGCGCCGAAACGATGCATTTGCGTATCCTCAATGGTCTTTTTTTTTATGTGAGGAATCTCGTGAGGTAGATGTGTCGGTGTTGTTTTGTAACACCCTGTATCGTCATGTTTGAGGCTAAACTTATGTAATGTTTAGTATTATTTACTAAACAGAGGCACACCGATGTTTTAGCTGGTGGTGTTTGGGTAATGTTAATACAAACTTTGTGTTTGTTTCTAAGTCAGGTTCATGTATATGGCTTTCCCAGATGTAATAACTTATAATTAAATATTTTTCTTTCTTCTCTTTCCAGGTGCTAGTTGAATACGATGATGTGGAATGGCATAGGCGGGAGTGGATTAGTATATATAAGGATCGTCTTTTTTATCTGTTCCTAGTTGAAGATACTCTCGTTTGGACGAATCGCGAAGATCCATTTACGGCCGACCGAGGGAAATCGAAAGTCCTCTGGCCCGCCTTGGTAAGTACCAGAGTACATTTTCTCATATTTTCAAATTAAATATAGTTTAATAATAAAGAGTAGTGTGGTGAGAGGAGGTGAGTCCCGTATTAAAAAAAAACTGTAGTTACGTACAGAATAAAAATTTGAGATAATGTGTGTTCCATAATAGGGTTTGGTTGGAGGTAACTTAATGGTTTATCATGATGGTAGTGCATTGTTACTGTGAAAGGTAAGCTGCCGACGTGGTATGGCGGCTTAAGTCACTACTTACGTACGGATTGACATTACAAGAATCGCACAGTTGAATTCAGACCATATCCGGCCGGACTGTCATGATTGAAGATTTGTAATTATTTCTTCAGTCTAGGCCAGCGTTTCTGAACCTTTTTCATCCCTTTTACCATGCTTTCTAGCCGGCGATCCACAATTATTTTATTTTGTGTATATTTGCTTTCCATTTCAAAACATGACAGTTTATTTCCTGTATTTTGTAACAAATATACTAATTATATTATCCAATTAGTTTTAACCTACAAAATCCTAGTTAAATTTATATTTCCACCTCTCTTCGCGACCCCCTTGCACATACCGCGACCCCATGTTGAGAAACCCTGGTCTAGGCCGTACTGCTATCAACGATGTGGTTATTTGCAGTATATTGAAAGAACTACGAGAATTGAGCGCTACAATATTAGATAACCATTAAAATATTCAGAGCGGACATACAACCTTTTTTTTTTTAGCACAAACTTAACATATTTTTTTATGGGAAATAATGAGTAAAATTGGGCTAGTCTGTTCCAATCAAAAACCTTTTACTAAGTTTACTGTTCCAATACATACATCTATATTAATGATTAAGCAACAGCAAAAATAGTTCTGCGCAAGACACGGAAGTACGTAGTTCCGATAAGTACAAATAGCATAGTTAAGAACATATTAACAGAAGCACCAGAAAATGTAACCTACCTATCCGTAAGAAATATCATCGTCTTTGCAATGATATAGCTTCAGTGTTATTTCTTGAACCATTTCAGGAAGGAGCCTTTTCCCGCGATTTCCTTAATTCTACCTATTAAGAAAATATACAGTACTTCTTATATAAACAAATTACGGATTGCACGAATAAGAACTACGCTTACGAGACTGATGGTAAGTTTCTGTTGTACGTGGCACCTACAAAGTGAAAAAATCGTACTAACGATAATGCTGTGTGTGATAGCATCTTATGGTACACCCATATTCATAGAAAATGGCCGGTGGATTTTTCGTAGTCCTTATTTAGCACAATCTAGCAACATCAAATTAATGTACAGTGAGGGCCAAAAGTTCGTGCCCAGCCATAATATTTCTTGTGCGAATAACTTTGGAATCGTTAGACCGATTTGAGAATATTATTTTCTGTAAGGTTACAGAAAACAACTCAAATCGGGCTATTAATTGCAAAGTTATTCGGATAATAAATTTTGCGACGGTACAAATTTTTGGCACTGACTGTACTGTGCAACATTAATTCTAAGTCTTATGGAATACTGGTTCGTTAAGATATACTGGATAGAATTGGAACCCAAGGCGCCTCCCCAGTGCTAATCAAACCAATCTATTAGAATATCGCACACAAAAGTATCAGTTATAACGTACTCACACCTGATATTCCAGAAAATGAAAACCAGCATTCACGAGTGTCTTGAATTCTTTTAAAACCTAGCAACAGTGCTTTTTCGTTTTAACTGAAATCGACTCTTTCTTTTTCTCTCTCTGTACTCATATTGTTTTTGTGTGCGCAGAATATTGCTCGTGTTGAATAATGTCTCGTCTTACACCGATAAATGCGATCGTCGTTCAGCCAGCTATTATTTTCCCTGCCTTTTTACGTTAGCGCTTTTTGGTGCCGTAGTTTACGGAATTTACGTACGGTGCTTTCATACGTTTAATAATTCCAGACTATAGTCGTTTTTTTTTTTCTTCGAGGGTCGTAAATGTGAAACATTTTCCAGAGACCTATTAAGAAGGGCAATTGATTTTCATTCCCAACGGTGAGAAAATTATGTGCAGCAAAACGTGATTGGAACTTGTTTTCCAGAATTTTGAAGGGAACAGTGTAGTGGTTATGGGGGCGCGGGGGGAGAGAAGGGGGGCTTGTAGAAGGGAAGTAAATACTCCGTCATACGAGACGTCGCGCTATTCGGGATTTGACGTGGTAATAAAACCGTTTCTGTGGTGCAGTAAAATTTCCAGAGGTCTAGTTCCTGTAACTGTTGCCAGATATTGTAGTCCAAGTATTACAAATGAAATTCGAACAAGTTTGCACTCACGTTTATGATAGTAGATATTGTAGCATTACAGATCTAAGATTAAATTCATCATATACTTGCATTTTGCGTACTGTCAAGTTTGAAACTATGGTCGTGTCAGTCCTGAGTTGCTGAAACCGCATTTGTCATAATATGTATAATTAAACTACAGGCAGAGTCAGTGGTAGAGTGTTGGCTTAGCATTCGGGACGTTCCAAGCGGCCGACCATCCTGACTTATGTTTTTCCAGAGTTTTCCCTTACGCTTGGCAGATGTCGAGTTTATACTTACAAAATGGACCCTGGCCGTCTACCTTCTACAATCATCTCCCCCACCTTATCCCGACCTGAGCCTAAGATGTCCAAAGGACTTAAAAATCAATTTCACAAGTTTAATTACATGTATGTAGCAAAAGGACCGCGGTGACTCCATGGTAGAGCGCTCACGTCTGGTGCGTGTTGTACTCAGTTCGATCCCCGCTCGTGCCATGTGGACTTCGTGGTGGTCAAAAACCGTGTGCGTGGGTTTTCTCAGGGTGCTACGTACCAAGCAATCGTGGCTCAGTGGTAGAGCGTTGGCTTAATATTTGTGATGAACGTGGGTTCAATCCCAGCGGCCGACCATCGTGACAGTTTTTTTTCTGGCACACCAGGTAAATATCGGGATGGTGACCGTAACTTAGGTCCTGGCCGACGCCTTCCCGCCTCTTTCCCGTCCTGAGCCTTAGATGCCTGAAGACCATAAATAAAATTCAACAATTCAGTGTGCTCCCGTTTTCCCCTACTTTCCCCACGACATCAATTTTCCCAGCATCTCCAGGATCGCGGATTCGAATCCCCTTTGGGCGTAGATGGTTTGTGGATTTTAACAAGCATTGCATTCATTTAATCGTGACGGGCCGAAGTCAAAGAACTGCCCATACAAAATAAAGTTTATTCCACTAATTCTCCGATCATCACTCATCCGGCCTAAGCCAAAGTTACATAAAGCCCTTAAGATTAAACTAAAAATGTGTGTGTGTCAATTACCTTCTGATTCATGGCTTCTTTAAAATTGGGAATGATATTAATATGAGCTTGAAGGCACGCACCAGACAACATGATATCGATGTAAAAGCAAACTTGCGATAAGCATTAAAGCAATGGATGGGGCGCTGAGGTCTTTTAGATAAAGCAATCTTTCTGAAAAATGTATTGAGATGGTAACTAGATTTTGTCCGGTGATCAAAACTTCAGTGACCCGTTAATAATAATAATACAAATAAACCAAAGCATCAAAAATGAGGAAAGTAGAGATCGCAGGTCAGTTAAACGTCATAAAAGGTTCGTATGGTGGATATCACTGGGTGTTGTTCATTACAAGTGCTTGCTTCCAGGTGAATCCATTGTACTGTTCTGTCACGTACTCTACAGAAATTGACGAAATGTACTGTCAATTATGTAAAAAGCAAACGTCGTATGTCAGTAGGAAATGTTCACAAGCTTCAACAGACAACCCTAAACCTCACGTGGCAAAAATTACGAAACAGATATGAAGTACTCCCGCAATCTCAATATGGTTTGTTCGTGTGGGCTACACTACTTGAACTAGCGTACACTTTTGTGTTCGAGTTGGTAGTGTAACGATGCAAGCTGCACCTCAATTGTTCTGATGGCCGGCGCGAGTGCAAACACTTTTTGCTCCTGCTCGGGAGAGGTACAGACAATTGACAGTCATGCTGCGTTTTCAGTGTATGTGTGAGAGAAGGGGGTTACAGGTGGTGTTGCGTGTTAGGAGAAGGAAATAACAACCTGCTCGTTCGGACGAGAACTGTACGGGATTGCACGAATAGACACTGTGACGTCACTTACACCGTTCTGTGCTACCTTACACTTCCAGTGCGGATAGTGCAACACCGAGCAGACCCACCCGAACAGACCTCATGGGTTGTTAGTGAGATTCTACTTTACATGGCCGGTATGCTGCAAAAATCTAAAAACATGTTAATTCGCCTCTCTAGCGATGTCTAACAAAAAATTTCCCTTGCGTTGAAAGACATTTTTCAATCTACTGCATTGCAAACAAGTTGATGTTTCACTTACCCAACTCCTGTAGTTTAGTGGAGAAGGTTATTGATCTCGAATAGCTAGGAGAATGTGGCGCAGGTCTCTTAGGGCTATGTAATTTTCGTGTTAGCAAAGAAATGCCGGTGTAGTACCTGGTTGCTACCTCCCCCGTTACTTTCCATAGAAAGGTGTGTTCGTTAAGGGAAGTAATTCATCAAGCTTAAGTAACGAAGTCTTGCAGTCTATTCATGTAAAGGCGATACATTGATGGTAAATTTAGGTGTCCTTTATACAGCTAGAAAACTATAGTTGTAGCAGCATACGTAGTTTATTCATAATATTTCCAGTACAAAATGTCGAATTTATAAACTCTTGTTCAGTGAAGTGAATTATCGATTCAGTGACTGAAATAAAGATAAATAAATAATCGCTGTCCCCGACATGTGTTTTGTGTGTACATATTTCTTTCCAGTTTATCGTAAAAGTGTCGCTTTTTAACTTCGGAAGCGACCTACAAGTCTCTATTTTCAGCAAACCGGAATCGTAAATTGAATGTGTGGTTGTGTTGTTTAACAAGTTAAAAAAAAAAAAAAAAAAGCGAAATTGGAACATTTTCCTCATGAACTATTTTTGACCTCTTAAAAGAATTTTAAATCGAAAGGAAAAAAAGAACTACATGGTCGACTTCTTTAGAGTTGATGATAACATCTTTGGATAAAACAACTTTCTGGATTTTTAACCTAGTTCGCGTGATTGTAAATAATTGCCTACTATTTTAACGTGACTGGCAACACTGAAGTTAAGCAAAAGTTTTCGCAGACTGTGACCTCGGGATTTGAACTGTAACTTAGCGTGTTTGCGTGGACGGTTTATGACAACGCTTGTTACACGAAAGAAATAGTTCTAGTTGATATTTTTAGATCTTTTTGCTTATGAGATTGTTCCCGGCGTGTGTATTCCATAAATTTAGAAAGGAGAATGGAGAACGGAAACATCTCAAGATTGAAAGCGACAGGCAGGACAGGTTCCAGTGGTCATGTGGGAGCATGCACTTATATAAAGGTTTATTGAGGGTTATTTTGTAGCTTTTTTTTTATTATTACGAATCTAATAGGACGTGTCAAGGAACAAATGTTAGAGGCTGATCGGCGTCATTTTATGTAATACCCGAATTTGAATTTACTGATTAATCATATATTCATAACTGGAACAGGAGTTTCTAAAATCATTTACTGTGTATCATAGCGCTGGAAGTTGTTTGAAAGGTTAGCCCAAGGATGAATCTTTATATATATAAGAGATGACGTCCCTTTACGAGCAGGATAGGGGAAGGTAACGACCAGGACCTTTGTCTAGATTCCGTATCGACATTCGCCTGGTTGGGACTGGAGAGAAATCTCAGGCAGTACCCAACAGCAGAACTTCAACCTATGATCCTTTGTTCTGACTTACTACGGATGGAGAAAGGTTCTGGTCGATTCCTAAAAATCATGTTTTAAAAGCATAGATGTAAGTTTTTGTTAATGGACGTTTCGAACATAGACTTTTTACTAAGAATCTCTGGTTGAATGGGGACCAATATTTTATTTAAATATGGTGGTTATGCAACACACTAAGCAGCAATGTATTCGTAATTGCATACCGATCAGGCAATTATTGAACCTTGAATACAGTTTTCCTTCCTTTTAGAATTATAGCATTCCAAAAAATTGTATGGTATTATTTAATATTGTGTCTTATGATTAAAATTATTTAAATGTAGAAAAAAAAAGTTTATTTAATAGTCTGTTCATTAAAAGGTTTAATCATTTTGACTACGTCATTTTTCAAAATTTTCTTTCTCAAATTTGAATTTTTCTTGTTATTTCAGTCATTCACACCGCTGGTGGACATCGTGGACATGGAAACTGAACTTCGGCCTGTTGAGTTTCTGGTGGACAGAGAACTAACGTTTCGTGAATTTACCCAGTGCCAGCCATTCCAGGTGAGCTCCGAGATATTTTGTTTCGAGATGTTCCTTTGTATTTTGTGGAAAGTTATTTTTTTTTTCAGAGCTCCCAGGAATTAAGATCGTAAGTATTCTATTTTATTTCCAAAGTTCATAAAAAGAATGAAGAACGACTGATGTTATATCAGCTTTACAGTATTTCACATTCTCCGCTCTTGCATTCAGTCTGTCTCTTTATACCCTTTTAAGTGCGTCTACTTAGTTGTTCGATCGTGCTGTAATTAAAATCGTTTTCTAGCTGTTACCGTTTATCGCAGCGGTTTTCCATTATAGTCTACTGAGATTTCATGTTTTTTTTAGTATGAGATATAAGTGCTCCTGTAAGGTATATCATCACTAATTGAAAATTGTAGGTAATAAAATTGTTTTCTGCAGTCTGATATCGGTTTAAAATCGAAGGAATGTCGAAAGTTAAACAGAAGTGTATCAGTTAAAATATGTCAAATAAAATAACACAAAATATGTATTAAAATAATTATTAAACTGATTTCGTTAACTTTGATTCTTAAAGAAATTCATTCAACTGCTGATTCTAGAAGAAAAGGAACGCACCTATTTGGTTTCTTGTAACATATTGTATGTCTGTTGCATACAGTCTTTCTCCAGACATGTTTGTTTACTTATGCCAACTTACATTTTTATCCTCGCCAGGCTTTTGTGCTGCTTTGTGCTGTTGGCCTTTCGCTTAGATAAAGCTTCACATAAAACCCAGATAAACGCCGTAAAATTCACATTAAACTCTGGCGTATAAATTTCATTTCATTGACCTACACTTCACGCTATGTTGAAGCCTGTGAGAGTCGTAAAGTATTTAGCTGTTTTGTTTTGTTTCCTGAGGTATTATTATGCGGTACAACGAGGCAGTGACCAGCAAAATAGTGCTCTAAAACATGCTGGATTCCTCCTATTCTAAAATGAGGAAATTAATAAAAGAACAAAAATACATTTTCCGGCAGAAAACTTACCATACTGATAACGAATTTTTATTGAACCTGGTGTCCGATCATCCTCATTGACGTTTTGTCAGTTTTTCCTCTATCGCAGCAGGTTAGTGTTGGGATGGTACGTACTTTAGCCTAGACCCTGACCGAGTTTCTTCTCCCTGCCCCATCTTGACCTCATCCAAAGAGACCTGCTGAAAATAATAGAAGGTTTGTAGACAGTGCATAGATGATTGCTTTGTAAAGAATATTATAATACCGTTCCGTTATACTTTCGTGCTGTAGTAGGGTTTAGTACTACTAAACTAGGCCCTGGCTGTCACCCTTCCAACATCCTCTCCCCCGCCCCTATACCTGTGGGAGTCTAAGATATCTACAAGCCATAAATACATTTAAATTCAATTCGTGTAGTAGTATCAGTATTGGGGGTTTCGTGCTTTAACTGACTCATGTGTAAGTAATAAACAGGAAAAAAGTAATAATAATGTCAGGTTTTGAATAGCACTCTTGGCAGTACAAGTATATTTTAAAAGGTGTTTCTTTGAGTGTAACCTGGCGTGGATGAGAGCATTTATATATCTTTTGGAGACGTTTATCATGAATTTATGATACCCCGTAAATTCTAAATTTTGCTACAACACTAACCGAGAAAAGTGCTGTCCAACAAAGCTTGGGATGTTTCGTGATAACCCTATAAAGAATCGAAGGTACATTTCTGAATTTTTGTCAGTTACCGTTGTTAAATTGTGCGACATTTTTTTGCGCTTTTAACAGTTGGGCAGAGTTTCGGATCGTCAGTCCTAAAATTGTCTTGACGTGCAAGGCATTTTTTTTTTAATGTGTGTGTGTTGGGGGCGGGGGAGATCTCGAAACTTCGAAACCTAGCTATTGGGTAGATTTTCACAGTTGCATGAACTCTCTCTCTCTCATGGGAAACGCCGACAGCGATTATGTGAATTCGTTGGGTGTACCGGTGTGGGTAGTTTTATTTCTCTTGGCAGTATTTGGAGGCCATTTTGTTCATTCAGTATTGCATGATTGTGTTCAAGTGTATAGAAATAAAATGTGGTACATAAAAGATTTTTAAAATTATATTTCATTTGGTTTTAGCAACATATATACATACATAGTGTGCCAGAGTCTGTATGCAAAGTATATATATATTTTGTGTTTACAATTATTTACGATCTTTAGGCAACTTTGACTCAGGCCGGGAAGAGGTAAGGGAAGAAAGTTGACCAGAGCCTTGATAGTTTGTAGATACCTTCTCAGCATTTGCCTGGTGTGACTAAGGAAATCTCAGTTTGAATTTTGAATTATTATGGCCTTTAGGCATATCAGGCTCAGGGCGGGAGATGGAGGGAAGGATTTTTTGAAGGTAGTCGGCTAGGACCTAATTTGTAGGTTCCATCCCGGTACTTAGTATGACAGATGGGCGGTCTCCGAGATCGTTCTATTATGGCGTGGGATGGATGAATAACCATAACGACTCTACTGAATATGAACGTAAAAAGATATTTGAAATTCGAAGTAGCTTGCTTCAATCAGAAATTGCGTAGTCATTATGTATTTATTGATGCTAGCGAAGAACGTAACAAATACATCTTAAGTGTGGATCATAAAGTTTCAAATAGCAACAATATTTCTTTTCCTTAGCCAAACCATCTGGGATGCTCTCTCTAGCAGAAGATATGCTTTGTTTACTTGCAGCTTGTTTTCAAAGTGTGCAGTGCAGATGCGTTATCGATCCACTCCTTCCTTCCTTCCTTCTTCTGCCTTGTTTTCTTCGTCTTTTTGTTCTTGTATCCTCTCTCTCAGCCCCACCCCGTTTTCATTCTCCCTCGTGCCATTTAGAGAAGGGAATTTAATCTGATTGCCGACTCGGCAACTTCCAGGAACAAACTTTAGTTCGTGTTTTCAAAGTTAGAAGCTGACTGAAACTTCTACAACAACTTTTCCAAGCAATCTAAAGTTTCTGAAGGGGAAGGGGGCAGAGAAGTAAGTTGGAAACTTTATCTTAAGGAAACTGATGTTGTTTTTTTTGTTCTGATTTTTTGTCGGCACACTTCATCAGCTTCCGTGTATATATTTTTGTAATGTGTTATGTTGCGTAGCTTTCTTCTTCTTCCCCTCAGTCTCCCTCTCCCCCCCACGTACACAGTCAAACTTATATAGTATACCATATTCACGTAAACAGAAGTGGATTTTTCTTTTGAGTATATATATATCAACCTGTTTCTCTGTTCTTTGATGGAGACGTGTCGTATTCAGTGTAGCTTTCTATATCTGTAAAGTAAACTGTTATTGAATTTGAATTGATTTACGCCTCTTTTTAGGTATCTAACACTCAGAACGGGTTAGGGTAGGAGAAGGAATCGATCAGGGCCTTTAAGTTCAAGGTACCAGCCCGGCATTTGTCTGATGTGACAGGAAAATGCGTGGGAAAATCTCTGATATA
>JAGDQP010017660.1:0-23626 GCA_022664845.1 Lepisma saccharinum | reverse complement strand
ATATATATATAATACCAGTGGCCGTAGCTCAGTTGGTAACGCGCTGCGTTCTCTTTCGGGAGCTCCTGGGCTCGATACCAGCGGCCGATCATCACGACAGGTGTTTTGTCAGTTACAGTAGACGAATTGCGGGACGGTACCTTTATTTTAGCTTCTGGCCGACTCCTTCCCATACCCCATCCTAGCCTGAGCCAGAGATGCGTTAAGGCCGTAATTAAATGCAAATTCTAATTACAGTACTGATCAGTGTAGATATGTTGTCAAGAGATTCAGGAATGATAAAATGTATCTTGTAGCAGTTACATTTGTGGTTAAAAAAATGAAAAACACATTTTTCTTGGCGTATCGTGGTGTAGAAATTTTTACATTCATTATTTTGAGGTGACTCCTTTGAGATGAGTAGAAATGTTCACTGCCTTGTAATAAAGAGGCCCGGGTTCGATTTCCGTTGGGAGTACAAGTGGTTCGGAACCCATGTTAAACTGTAGGGTCTGTCCTTAGGACATCATCAGATGGAAGGCAATAGCACATCACCATCAGTTCACCTTCCCAGGACTTTCGGGCAGAACACCCATCATTATTATATCATTTTGAAATGTAGGTTATGTGAGAGACTTTTTTTTACATGCTTTTTCAACTCATAATGGTTCACTGGGTCATCAAACCTTGCAGCCTTAATTTAACTAATTTGCCAACGTCAAAGAATGATGAAACTTTGCATAGCGACGTAAGTTGGGTGACAATACAATATTCCATTGTTACTTTCATATATTTCTATATTTTATGAGTTTTTTCTAGTAAGAACTTCATCCTAAAATAAATACTAGCCTGCAACAATGTTGTGTACAAACAATTCATACTAGACATAAAAATTATTTTGTTTTTAAGAAAATTACTCTTTGAAATAATTCTATTTATATATGATTAAAAAGAAAAGCATGGGGCGCGCCAGTTGAAGAATTTATAAAATTATTGTATATGAGAGCGCACCACATGCTTTTCTTGTAATTGTGTTTAAATATATTTTTTAGGAAGTAATTTCCTTGAAAACTTTTTTTTTTTAAACTTTTTGGTACAAGTTGTTTTATTTATATTATTTTTGTTATCATTAAATTGGTTTATGTATCTCCATTAACTGAGGTGCAGTAAGGTCTAATTACTGTATATTAGATTTCATTCAACCTCAACGCAAGCTCAATTCTTACCAACGAATACAGAACTCTATAAGTATATAGTGAGTGGCCTGTGGGTTCGTATATTTAGCATGACGTATTATATATCATAAAGGAAACTCAAGTTCATTTTCAAAAGTGGTATTAGAAATGCTTAAATCCTTCAACAACTTAATTAAGCAAAGATTTTGCAACAACTCAAGTCTGCCAAGTAATGAAACTCTTTTATGCAACTTTCTAATTAGTATCAGTCAACAATTGAACATTCTTTAATAACCAACCATTATCATGTTGACATTGTTAGAAGAATGCCATGAAGCACAATTCAATCATTTGAATGCTTTTATAAAGATACTTCAATATTTCTTTACAACACATATTTACCTTCCAGTTGTAGCTCTTATCCAACAAGTATCTTCCGTTAATATCGCTATTCATACTCCAGATAATCGTAAATAAGAACAGATAGAATCACATATCATAATTATCTACCATAGAGTTAGGAATATAAATAGAGGGAGCCTTAGGCTGTTTTGTTGGAAAGGGGAATGAAGCCAAGAGACGGAAAGGACTAGGCATGTTTGGCCATATTAACTGGCCCCATATTTAGAGACCATCTTTTCGGAGTATTGCCTCTCTGAGGCGCACTCATCCTCTATCGAAAAAGGCAATCCTCACAGTACTCGGTATAGAGGGACTCTAATGGTGCCACACAAGATGGCTGCCGCTGAACCGTAATTTGGCTTCATGTGACGTCATGTATGTTCTCTCTATTTTGTTCCTAACTCTATGTAAAAGAAGGAACCCAACAGTAAAGAAGAGAACATAGAGTTAGGAAGAAAATAGAGAGAACATACATGACGTCACATGAAGCCAAGCCGGCCGGGTGGTCGAGCGGTCTGCGGCGGTAGGCTATCGACTCAATGGTCCCGGGTTCGAGTCCCGGATGGGGCATGGGTGTGGATTTTAACACTTAACAGCTAAAGGCAAATCGTGACGGGCCGAAGTCCAAAGTTACTAAACTGGCCCATATAAAAATAAAGTTTACCAAAGTTTTACATGAAGCCAAATTCGGTTCATCGGCAGCCATCTTGTGTGGCCCCATTAGAGTCCCTCTATACCGAGTACTGTGAGAATTGCCTTTTTCGATAGGAGGATGAGTGCACCTCAGAGAGGCAATACTCGGAAAAAGGGTGTGTAAATATGGGGCCAGTCAATATGGCCGCAATGCCTCGTCCCTTCCGTCTCTTAGCTTCATTCCCCCTCTCCGACAAAACAGCCTAAGATTCCCTCTATTTATATTCCTAACTCTATGTAAAGAAGAGAACTAAAAGCAACGCAATCTTACTTCCCCAAACAAGGATAAAATTGCTTTTTTGTTTAAAACAGTGTAAGTGAATTATGCTGTAAAAACATCACGTTTTTATGGTTCAAATTCCGTTTAACAATTTATTTATTTTTAAAGATAAGCATGTTTTTAAAAAGATTTTATTTTCTTTTTTCTTTTACTCGATTACGTATATCGGTCTGAGCCTTAGATGCCTGAAGGTCATAATTTCAAATTCGATTATGTGTGAGAAAGGCATAGCTTCCATAACCATGATTTATACATCGTTTCCATTGAATAAGATAATCGTTATTTGCATTACACTTTGATGAATACTTGCATTCCTCATTGATGTTTGTATGTTTATTTTATGTATTTATTTTCATTCATTGAATTTCATTGATTCAGCGAGGAATACACATCTGGTGTTAAAAAAGAAAAAGAAATTATGGTTATGAACGAGTAGACCGAACATTTGTCTGTTCTTGGTTCTTGACAAGGTCGTTTGAAGGTCATAGGAAAGTGATTCCTGATCAGGCAAGAGAGCTAAGGAACAGGAGTAGAATAGATGGATTTGGGGGGGGGGGGAGGTCGTGAATTCAAGAAGAAACATTCCCCGTTGCAGAGAGTATGATGTCTAATTGTCAAAATGTGATAACGTATATTACTTTCTTTTCGGCGCTACGTTTCTTCCTTACATGCAGCCTCCATTGCTTCGTAATATAGTCTCCATCCTATCCAGCCATTTCTTAATCAGTCCCCCACTCTCCTTCTGTACAAAAAGGTCCCTCCTCAACATTCTGCTCTTAAAAATCGGAAGGTTAGCGAAGGTCGCTCTATTTCCTGTTTGTACTAATGTTATCATCTTATTTTCATCCTTGATAAATATTTTCCAAGAACGTGAAGCCGTACACCGCTTGAAATGACTTCTGCTGTTTTCAAATTATTTTCTCAGATATAGATATCAAAAATTTCGTTTTATTTTGGTTTTTACGAACCCCACTTCTTTTGTCTCTTTTAAGGTTTTTAAATACTGTTAAGGAGTATCTCTCATTTATTGTTTTCGTAATTCTTTTGTTTAATTTTTGCTCCTCTTCAAATTATTTGTAAAGTGAATGCCAGCAAAAGTGAATGTAATTGTAGCATATTTTAGAAATAGTTGAAAATTAGCATTTTGTTTAGCTTAGATGTCTATGTATTATTATTTTTTTTTTATGTACAAGAATATTTTCTGTGTTTGGTATTGATATTTGAAGCCTGTTTTTCCCTAAATATGCGCCCTTAGGCGCTTCAGACAATTAACAAAGTTACTAATAAAGTTAAAAGTATTAAGAAAAAAATGAAATAAGACACCAGCAAGGAGTGTTCCCCTGGAATAGGAATTTGTTACATGTAATGGATTATCATGTTACATTGGACTCATGTCCGCGTGGTCCCGGGTTCAATTCCCGGCTGGAGTCCCACTTTTCGGCGTCCACCCAGCGTCGTGAGGCAAACTGGGGGGAGTCACGTAAATAAAGATGTGACGGCCACACTCGGTGTAGAAAGCCCCTGATACGCCTGTTCGCTGCCAGGTGGCGCACAGTGCTGACCACACAGCCGTCACTCAGATGGACGTAGTTCCACCAACCGCGGACAGATGGTGTTGGGGCAGGCTCAGGACCTATCAGTCTGTTACGCTAGTGGTTATTATTATAAGTAATGTATTATTGCACGATATAAATTCTGTATTTGAAGATTATCTGTCTTAGCTTATCAGTTGGGTACGAACTGAATTAAGTTTATCGTTTATACTTTACGTAAATTAACCGCATTAACTTAACACAATTCAAGAGAACATAACACAATTCAATTAAAAAATGGGACCCATTTTTAGATTTAAATGAATGTTGCAGTGGTTTTGTAATCTATTATTAATGTAAAATCTCATGTAATTGAATCGAATTAATAACTGACTGGTTATTAGTCAGTGTTCTTAATGAGCTTCTAAGAATGGGACCTACACTTTTTGGTAAAGTGGTTTCAAAACTACTCAATTGAATGGAACTCCACAGGACTTAACTAATTAGGATAACCGGGGCCCTGAATTGAATTTATGGCCCTGAGGCATCTTCGTCTCATACTGAGATATTGATATAGGAAGGAAATTGGGCAGGTCCTATAATTTGAAAGTGCCATCCCGGCATTAGCCTCAGTCAGGATAGTTGGTCACTGGGATCAATCCAGATCTTCCCAATGCGAAGCTAACGCTTACTTCTGAACCAGGTCGCTGGGTACAATATATTGGTGTCAGTTAAAAATGTTTAAAGGGTGAGAGCTCCGAAATATTGGCATATTAATTCAAGTATTTGGATTAATTTAGTGGTATTCAAGTAATATGTTCGTTTTGAGAACTAGGAACATTTTTTTCTCTCAGAAGACATTTGACGAAAGATGTCATCATAAAAATTACGTAGAATCGGCGCTGAACGTTATCTTGCAGGACAGGAACTATTTCCTCGGGAAATAAATCGAATCTAGGTAACTATGGAAAATTCTTTATGCACGAATCGTTCAGTAAAGCCAGTACATTTGATGAGAACCATTGTACGCTTGAGTGGGACCAGTTGACTGCAGGAAGTTCAGTACCAATATATTCGACTAGTTTTTTAGTAGTTATACTGCGAATAGTTTGTCAAAATAGTTCAGGCACATATCTGGAATTTTGTTTCCGAGGGGGCACAGGGTTGGTATGCGTATGAAATGGATATAATTACGTCAACATTTATACTAACTTTACATAGAAATAAGAATTTCGGAGAAGGAGAGCTTTTAGCTACGCACCTACGAACCTGTCTGGGTCGTACTAAGTTAATACGCCTTTTTCACTTCTGAAAATCGTGAAAAATGAAAGTTATTGTACAAGTCTGAAATGTTGCATAATATTAGCTTATGATCCCATAAACCAAGTGCACTATGTGGTCCCATGAAATATCTCCTATGTCGCTGGGGACACACACGTCTTTTTACATATATTTGTAAAACTGTAACAGAGGTCACACCTTCATGATCGAATTATTTACCACTGAAAAAATGGATATCGATTATGTTGCATTTTTGTCATTATTTTTCTAATCTACTTGAGCATTTAATACATATTTATAGAAAAATTTGATGGGGGTTGGCAACAAAATGTAAAAAATCCATTGTTTTGAGAAAAAAGCGAAATGTCATAGTGAATTAGATTGCTCACAACAGTTAATATTGTAGTTAGTTGACCGGTTGTATGTTTTTATAGTAAGGCTTCTCGAAGTAAATAACGTGAGCAGGTGAATATTATTTGAAATGTAAGATCTCAGTTTACAATGCATATATTTCAAGAGTGACCTTCTGTTACATGGTGACCGCCGTTACAATGGCTGTGACCTCCTGTTACTTACCAGTGACCGTTGTTACAATGACTGTGACCTCCTGTGAGTTAAATGTGTCCATACAGCGTGAGCTGCATGATCACCACTTGTACTGCAAATACTACAAATACTGTGCAGTACGAAGTGCTTTCTGCTTTAGATATACTTTTATTGTATTTGTACACAACCACAGTATGTAAGGATAGATAAGTTTTTTCTGCACCGATGTGCATGCTTTGCACTTCATCTGAATATTTACATGGATAATTTTCTGAAAAATCTACACGAACAATAATTTCATTATACTTTAATTGTTCCCTGAGCATCTTCATCTCACGCTGCTTATATATAAAATGGAAGAGATGTTTTCTGTAGGTTGCGAACTGACTTTCCAATTTTGAACAAAATTCAGTCACATTAGAGCTGATAACTTAAATTTTTCTTGGATTTTTTTTTATTTTATTTTTTTTGCCAGAAATGTTTTTTTGCACAAATTTCCACTCAGAATGAGTAATTTGTTTGCTGTTCTCAGAAGTGACTCCAGCTGCTCCAGGAACATTAAGCTCCGAAAATCCTGGAGTCTCAATATGGCTTTCAGCTGTGACAGGATCCTCAATCGGTTTATGTGGCAGAGTTATATATTGTTGCTGCTTGAACTTCATTTTACTGTCGCATCTTTGACAAGTTCCCAACATGCACTCTTTTCTCTCTTGGGAACACACTTTTCTCAACATCATCCTGAAGAGTATCACCCACGATATCATTTTCCTTAGCCTTTTTGCGGATTAGTTTCATATTAGCACATAGCAAGGAAAGACAAGTTTCCTATCTGAAGCTTTTGGGGAAACCACATAAAATTATTTCAATTTTCTGAAAGTTTCATAACATATGTAATTATTTGGATACATTCGAAGAAATTTCTTTTACAAGTTTTTTTATTGTATCTAAAAGTAACTGTTTCTGGTGTTGCTCTCCCTTCTTACAAACAACATCTTTCTTTCCATGACACATTCTTGAATTTGCTTCATCAGAAAAATGTAACATCAAAGGAGGCCGGAGCTTTATTTAGCATTGATATGCGACTGTTAAGACCAAGTAGTTTCCCAAGCTTCTTTGTATTTAATAAATCCGCCAATGAGATTCTTAAATATGTTAGGAGATAAATATAATCCTCTAATCCACTCCACAACTTCGATATTTCTACGTGACTTTTCATTACTAATTGTAATATTTAATTCTTTAATTCTATATATCTGTATCATAAGAAAGAAACTTCAAATTGAAACATGGCGTATCGACGGTCACGCAGGTAACAGCGGTCATATTTTGTATCGCCGGTCACGCAGAAAAACAATCAATTCGTGACCGCTGTTACAGTGACCGCCGTTTCATTTTCGGTCGGTAGCTTCACCTGTCTTCCACACGTGGGCTTCATCGTGCTGCCTCCTTCAGTTATTATTATAATTGCGAATGTGATTTTAAAAAATAGTAGTTTTATATGCATGAAGGAGTAAACTTATTCTTTAATCAAACGACCGTTGTTACGCTTTTAAAAATCATGTATGATGTTTTTAATATATTTTGCACTTAACCTGTGTAACTGATTGCTTAACTCCTCGATTCAACAGCAGCCACAAATAACATACGACATCTTACTTCACTTCAAAGTGTTGTAAGTTCTGAACATGTTGTGTTCGGTGAGTAATGACATCATTTGATGGTATGACCTCCGTTACACAAAAATATCGAGACATGGCTTTGAGAGTCTCTGGTACTTACATAAATTCTTTACGGAATAAAAATTGTAGATAATTTTATATTCCAGTATATTTAGTCCGCTTCTAGAGAAAAAAGGCATACTTTGAATTTGCTGTTTAATTGCAATAATATTCAAAAGATTCTATTTTGTGTAGCGGGACACGTGACCTCCGTTACATTTCATAAGTTTATCGTTTCAAAAAATATACACCTTTGAAATATTTTTCGTCATAGTTGTCTGTAAACGTAAGGGCACCAGTGGGGATTGTAAATCAAGGCAAATCTCCTTCACTTTACAATTATCTTACCCTATCGAACCCTGGGACTGAAAGTGGCGTATTAACTTAGTACGACCCGTCTATGATGTATAGTGACAATACTGTACTCTGTAGTAAGTATCAAATCGTATCTTGTTTCTTCAGGGAATCGATTCTGATTCGTCTGTTTTATCAGTTTGATTTTGTTGGTATTTTCTTGTTTTCTTTGGTATGTGCATATTTAAATATGCCTTTATGGCTATATTTCTCACAGTGCTTCCGTAGTAGTTTTTAACAAACTAATTCAGAATCTCTAGTCCGGAATAGCTAACCAGTAACTTTAGCAAGTTTAGGAGATCTAGAAAGATCAACAAATTCATCAAAATTTAGTATTGCTAAATTTAGTAAAGCATGACTTTGATATGGCATTTATTGCATAAAGATGCACTTACCAGTACGACTGTACGTTCTGCAGGTAATATACAGGGATAAGGAACTAACAGAGAAAGCACGATAAACAAATTATGTATTTAAAGACATTAAAGGGAAAGGCAAAGTTCCTTTGTTGTTTGTTGATCTATTTCGTAGAACGCTATTGCTTGAGGAAGACAGCTTATGTTGTTCTTTTTTGTTGGTACGTGTGTCCTTAATTGTAAAACATCACACACAAAGTCAAATGTCCTTGGCCTGCCGGAGAAATCTTGTCTCTCACAGATGCTCATTCCCTTTAGTTAGTTGGTGCTGCCAACGAGACAAAAAGTTGAAAACATCGCCCGTGTATCTGTGAAGTGTGTGGATCAATAGGATAGAAGTGTGGTGTTTGTGGCAGCTGGGTGGGGTTAAATGCAATTTGCAACCATCACGTGGAAGCGGGCTGTTGTTTGAAAAAAAAAAAAGAAAACAAAAGAATTATTCACAGTTCTTCACCTACCCTTCCCGTTTCACTGCTCTTGCTTGAAAAAATAACACCTTTCCACAAGTTCATGTTTTATTACTGTTGTCTGCAACCCCCTTCCTCCCACACAAGATCAGAGTGAAATTTCCTGATAGTAGTGTAATCTCTCTTTCTTGTTCTTTTTTTAAGGAAGTAGTATAAAAATAACACTTCGGTGGGACAAAAAGGAAATATGTTATTGGTGAATTTGTTTGGTGACCTTGAGAGTATACTTCAAAGAAATTTGTTGTATGACGTAAACAACTACTCAAACGTATTTTTCATTCAGGTCAGGTATTTTTAGAAATATTGACTATTCAAACGCAGTGCTTAATCTTATCTGCGGTAATGTTTCCAGCAAGAGTACTACGATTATTATTATTACACATTTTAAGTTGCTTTAGCTGTATTATTCAAGGATACTTACTCTCAGCTCTTCGCTAGGTACAACAAATGGTCATTCTGGGACACCGAAAAGTGTTGAATTAACACAGGCATTTTTTACAGTGTAGATTCACTCTCTGATCAGTAATGACTGTATTTTTCGTTTGTTTTGCAGAAGTTAGATTGCTCAGACAAGTGTCTCATTTCATATTGTAATAAGTACTGTTATTTGAGTGACCGTTGAGGTTTTTTTTTAAGATACAGGTCAATTTTGTAGAAGCGTTTCGTGTAGATGGACAACAGGTCCTTTATCTCTTACAAAATAAATGAACAATCACTTACTTATACAAGAGAATTACGTGTATCTATGACCAAAACATTGGATTATGATTCTCATGACTGTTCGTTGTTTTAAAACTTCTGAGTAAAGTCACAATTTCCGGAGAAATAGGGAAACTAGACAATTACTGAAAGCAGCAGTCACATTCCCAGCACACTAAACAAGGATACATGAACGTTACTAACATAATAATATGCGGTACCAGCTTCCATGGTGCAGATTCTTGCACGTCAGTGAAGCCTCAGTGTGTACTGCAAGGGTGAGCACACGGCCTTGTCGCGTGACTGCCCGGTATTCCAAGAGGAAAAACGAATTAGAGAGCTGATGGTCATTGAGAAAATATCTGCTGGTGAAGCAAAACGTCCAGTCAAAGAATCTCAACGAACCCTTCTATCTGGTGCGTTTTCAACAGTAGCAGGAAGACTACCAGTTAAAACTGTCTCGGTTGACACCCAGACAGTTGATGTGTCAACTCAAACTGAGAGACCTCCAACTGACAAATCTAAAATCGCCAAGCCTCATCACCTCCTCAACTTACGTCGACGCCTCTTGAAAGAGAAATCGTCCCTATGGAGTCTTCTAGAACTCCACGAGCTGTACCTATGGTTCGTGCTGGTAATATTTCAAAACCCAGTCGTATGTGACCAGTAATATCGACCATAAAACGGCTCACTACTGTTCTGGCTACTCAGTTACCTTAAGTCTCCACGTGCCCAGTTCATCCCTAAATTCAGATATGATTGAGGACGATGTGATGGACTCGGATTTTACTCTAGTGGGAGAGGGAGGGAAAATAAAACTTAATAGACGAAAATATTAATCCTAAATCGTCATTCTAATGGCAATGCTCCAATTGAATCTTAACGGATTTGATTTCCACTGTAAAGAACTGCAAATCATGTTATTTCCCTGTTATAGTCTGCTTTCAGGAAGGAAAGTTCAAAACAACTGAATCTGTGATTTAAAGAACCAACCATACACTATATCGCACAGATTATCCAACTGATGGTCCTGCATGTGGCGATGTCGCAGTTGGTGTTGTTGACACCCGTCCACATTGCTACAAGCGGTTGCTGCTCGCGTCCATCTTGAGCAGCATGTTACAATCCTGACTTTGTACATAACAAGGAAACAAGACTTTACACTCCTTGATCTCCAGAATCTGTTCCAGCAGTTATCCCAACTTATTATTTTAGTTGGGGATCTTAATTCTTATAACTTGATTTGTACAGATGTCCGCGGTAGAATAGTTGATTCTTTTATTGACGCATCAAACTTTGTTCTATTAAGTACTGGTGCTAACACGCATTTTAGTTTGGCAAGTGGCACATACTCAGCGATAGACCTGCTGTCTCTCTGCAGTGCAGTTCTTGCACCCATGCTGGCATGGCGTGTACATGACGATCTATGTGGTAGTGACCACTTCCCAATAATTGTACGAAAGTTATGCATTGCCATCTGAAGCGTGCTGACTGGACTAAATATGAAACTCGTGTCCAACTAGTTGATCAAGGAGATTTGCCCATGCCCCTGAATGATTCGGTTGAGTACTTAAACCGTGAAATTTTGCGAGCTGCCAGATGTTCCATCGCACAGTCTGGCTGAACGCCCCGTACGCGTTCTGTTCCCTCGTGGAACGATGAGCTCGAACTAGCACGGCGACGGCGCAGTCGCGCTCTACGGGTGTTCAACCGATATCCTACAGTGGCAAATTTGAATGCAGTTCGACAGTCACAAGCATATATTCGACGTCTCATGAAACAAACTCGGCGTACATCTTTTCGTATCTTCCATTAATTTACAAACGCCAATTCGAGACGTGTGGGAACGGGTCAGACGTTTGCAAGGCAACTGTCGCTCCGAGCCATTGACTGCTCTGAAGCACAATAATGTCTTGCAGACTGGCCCAGAAGAGATAGCTAATCTTCTTGGAGCAGCCTTCGCAGCAATATCCAGCTCTCAGCACTATAGTGCTAATTTCGTAAACATTAAACAACAGGCAGAGATGATACCTCTACGCTTCCACTCTAATAATTTTGAACCATGTAATGTCTCTTTCACCGAGTGGGAACTTGAAACTGCCTTGCGGGATGTTAAAAACACATCCCCTGGACTGGGTGATATTCACTATGAAATGCTGTGACACCTTTCATCCCAAGGAAAGTTCTTCTTGCTAAACCTCTATAATCAGATCTGGAGGAATGATAGCTTCCCTGCTAGTTGGCAAGAAGCTATTGTAATTCCCATTCTGAAACCTGACAAAGATAAAACTAAACCCCACAAGTTATCGGCCCATTGCTCTCACTAGCTGCGTATGCAAGCTATTTGAGAGAATGATAAATCGCCGCCTAATGTGGTACTTGGAGCATAATAACTTGCTTTCCAATGATCAGTGTGGTTTCCGACAATACCGCTCAACTGTCGACCACATAGTCAGGTTAGAGTCTATTATTCAGAATGCTTTCCTCCGCAATGAACACGTTCTCGCTGTGTTCTTCGATTTAGAGAAGGCCTATGATACCACCTGGAGATATGGCATATTACGCCAGCTTAATGACTGGGGCATTAGGGGCCGCATGGCCCATTTTATATCAAATTTTCTTTGCGATCGCTATTTTCGTGTCCTTGTTGGTGATCGTTGCTCAGAGCGTTATTTACAGGAGAATGGCGTACCTCAAGAGAGTGTGCTCTGTGCTGAGCGTAATACTGTTCGCTATAACGGTGAATAGTGTTATGGTTTGTATTCGTCCTCCTATGGAAGGTCTTTTATATGTTGAGCGAAATTGTTTTGTAGATCCGGATCTGTTTCTTGGAGACAGACAACTCCAGTTTGTCGAGGAGGTACGATACCTTGGTCTGATCTTCGATAGTAAGTGAAATTGGCGTAGTCACCTTCGCCAAATTAAGATTTCCTGCACCAGAGCTCTGAATTTGTCACGTGTTTTAAGTCATCCCACTTGGGGTACTGATCGTACAACCTTGTTGCGCCTTTATCGCGCACTAATCTTATCCAAGCTTAATTATGGTTTCACGCTTATTCCTCTGCACGATTTTCTGCTTTACATACACTTGACAGCGTTCATCATGCTGGAATTCGACTCTCCACTGGCGCGTGTCGCACCAGTCCTATCACCAGTCTTTGTGTCGATGCCGCCGAACCACGCTCGAGATTCACCGGATGTTCCATGTGCTGAACTACTTTGCTAAGATATCATTTTTAGCCCGACATCCAGTACATAACCTAGTAGTACACTCAGTACAACGAGCATTTATGAACGTCGTGGTCATTCTACTCGCCCACTTGGCATCAGAGTTGGAGAATCTGAATGCAGACCGTCCAACTGTCTGTCCCGTCCGTTTTAGTCTCCGTCCTCCGTGGACAATTGCTCGTCCACGGATTGATATCACTTTGTCAACTCTAAAGAAATCGGAGACATCTATGATTGAGTTCCAGCAGCGTTTTCGTGAGCTGCAGAGTCAGTACCCGAATTTTATTTCTGTTTTTACAGGTGGGTCCAAATCAGATGAATTTGTTGGGTGCGCGTTTGTTATTAATGGGGAAACCCACCAATTTTGTCTTAATCCCAAAGCCAGTATTTTTACTGCTGAGTTATATGCTCTTTTAAAGACTTTGGATTATAATTTTATTCGTGATTTCATCCGCATCCTTGTTTGTACAGATTCGCTTAGTGTTGTTCAAAACCTCGAAAATACGTATTCTAAGCATCCGGTCGTGCAAGATATGCTATGTAAGACACAGGCCATCTGCTCTGCCGGTGGTGAGGTTGTCTTTCCCTGGATACCAAGTCATATTGGTATCTGTGGTAATGAATTGACCGGTGAGGCTGCTCGTGAGGCCTCTTTGGGAGCTAACATTGATATTCAGCATGTCCCATTTCAGGACATGTTGATATATTATAGACAGGTTACACGGAATGAATGGCAGCGACGACGGGGTGACGTTGTTGTTAATAAATTGAAACAAGTTAAGGTAACTGTTGTTCCATGGAAATCATCTTGCCGAGATAGTAGACGTGAAGAATTCATTTTATGACGCCTACGTATAGGACGCAGTCGCTTGACACACGGATATCTCTTGCGATGTTTGGATCCACCACATTGCAATAATTGCAATGTCGTTTTAAGTATTCGTCACGTTCTCTTAGATTGTCCAGGATATAATCATCTCAGACAACGTTATAACATCCCCAATGACATGGCGTCATTGTTAGGGGATGAACCAGGTACGTTGCAGGGAGTTTTTATGTATATTCGAGAGACAGGACTGTCTCCGTCTATTTGAGATGATTATGCCTTTAGCTGTTAAGTTTTATGTAGTATTATTGTTTTATTTTGTGAAGGCCCATTTACAGTCTCCACGTTTTAAAACTTTTTATGCTAAAGACTATATAGTTTGTTTTTATTAATTGTTATACTGGCCATGTTTCTGAAGACCTTTTACATCTTCAGTTTTATATTATTTTATGCCTTTAATTAATTAATTGACTTGACAAAGATAAGGGGCTTCCCCGTATCGGGACGGGCGTAAACCATAGTGCTGTTACCGCCCATAAAATTAATTTTATCTTACTAACACAATAAAAATGCAGTAACGTTTCGCCGAAGTCGTGTCACATAATAGAACAGGAGACTCACAGATAGGAGTAGTACCAGGGAGCGGGCATTCTACCAACTGACGTCAGGTAGGAGAGTGGCCAGGTTGTGTAGGTGGGAAAGTAACTAAACGTGCCGGGGAAAACACCAAATGATGAAGGAAGTGTGGAGGTTACGAGGACTCGGTGAGAAGCTTCCTAAAGGAATAAAAGGGTAAAGAATTAGAGGGAAAGGGGACAATAATAAATAATATACAGAGAATAAGCGAGGAATTTCAATAAAGTTAAAAGATACATTGATATAAGGAAGCGTAGAAGTGACATAACTGTTAACATTATTACCATTTATTCGAGACGTAATAAAGAATTACTAATTAATATTTGTTAAACTCCAGTGATGTACACTTTATAGAAATTCCGAAAAATAACACGGCGTTTTAATTTTACGAAGAAAGTCTACAATAGATTGATTGAATATCTATTAACGGTCTAAACGCACTCTTGTAAGGACGGAACCTAGTTTTTGATAAAGTGGTCTCCGAACCACTCCGTTCAGCGGATCCCCTCACGAGATTTGAAATCATGACCACGCCCACAGAACGTGAGTGGGAACCATCTGGATAACTGGGGACCTCAGCTTGACACTGGAAATTCGAATAATTTTCCTTTTCTCGTAAAAGAAGGCAAAGGGGCGCTCTGGCGACTGGGCTGTACCCATAGGGTCTGGACCCCCTGCGAAATTCTGCAGTTTTATGTAAAATTTATATTTATTTCATATACACACCACCAATTTTATACAGCCCTGAGAAATAAATTCTTCATTCATATTTGTTCTCCAAGCATTTATTATTTGATAGAAGCAACCTTGAAATAGCAGTGACGATTATAGGTAAGCTGAAACAATAGTCCGTACCTGGTCACTCTTTGACTTTTTATAAATAATGAATTAACAAAATGTCTGCTATAACTGAAAGGTCATAGCGAGGTCAAATATGAAACTTGAACTAATCGTGTTGAGGGAGATTTTGTTGACAACTGATACTGCAATATCTCCAGGTTTCGCAGAATTGCCATCGAAAAATAAAAAATAAAAAAAAAAAAGTTGATTTATATATATATATATATTTTTTTTTTGCTGTTGTTAGTATTTTTAAAGTCGTCATTGGTGAGCTTCCAAAACAAAGCGTTACCATTCATCTCCCCTCTCCCCCAATTGAATTGAAGTTCCCTCTCCCCCATCCTCTCCTGCTAGCCAGTCTCCCTTTCTCTCTCTCTCTCTACATTGCGAATTAATTAACAACGAGGGCTTATCGCCGGAAGCAAAGGACGCGCTATTTTCAGTGCGTGTATGAGGCTGCCGTTGCCACGGGAGATGAGATCGATAGTGTTGCTAAGAGAGAGAACTGTTGGTTGGGCACGGGAGTGGGAGGGGTGATGTATATCAGAGAGAAAACGACCAGCATCTCTCCTCCCCCTTCTCGTGGGACATGCGAAAAACACAGGGAGAGGGGAAGCATTCAAAATGACTTTAAAGACGAAAACCAAAGTCGTATAGCCGACGTAATTAACGGCCCGCTCTCTTCCGAAAGTTCCGTAAAAATAATTATGTTACGAAGTGTACAAACTCTGCAGGAACAGTAAATATAGCGAAACTGATGTTTAATATTGGAGCTGAAAAATAGGCCAATTCATAAACTAATCTGATCTATCTCCCCCCCCCCCTCTTTAACCGAAATGACAGTAAGAGAGTAGGGATATTACTGTCAGCCTAAAAATATTTTCTGTCTTAACAGGAGAGAAATACGATATCTAAGTGGGAATCACATGCATGATACACAAAGTATGTTAAATTTGTGGAAATTAATTTTAGTTGTAGTGGCCAGTGCGACTGTCGGGATAATGAGACAGTCATTTTGTCAGTTTGTAGCCACACGGACAATGAATACTCGCGAGTGTGGAAGTAATTTGGTCCCTAGGAATGAGGAAAGTAGTCCAACGTAGAAGTCGAAGCACAATATTATGAATAGAGCTGGTGGGGATATGACAGAATAAAATTTTGTGCATTTTGGTCTATTGTTGTGGATTTATATACGGAATAAAAAATACAGATTTTAAGGTTTATATATTAAAAGTAAATTGAACCACATATTTTAGACACAGGCCATTAAAACATAATCGTATTTCAATAATTAAGTCTAACTACTCTTTTATTTTGCACGCACACTATTATAAAAATGCTTTTATTTGTATAGTTATAAAATAGTTATTACAGTAAGTATGTAATATTATTATTTGTGAATTTATTTTTTAAGACATTTGAATTTTCTTCATCGTAATTTAATTACCATATACATTGGCTTCTTTTTTTGCAGAAATTGAATATAATTTCGTCTGTTATAGTGACTTGTTTGTTGGTCCGTAGGTGAATTTCAAAGAATTAATGGTTCTTTTAAGCAGAAAGTAAAATAAACATTGAACATCATTATTACAGATTTAACTCTATTTAAAATAAATAGCTGGTTCGTTCCTCTAAAGTTGCCTTTCTCTCTCTCTCTCTCTCTCTCTCAGAAGTCGTCCATTTTTTAGGATTGTTTCTCTGCTAAAGGTCGTCCAGTTTTGAGAATGGGTTCTTTTCTGTAGAATGTTGTCCAATTCGTATTTTTGTTCAATATTTCAAATATATATTAATGTCAATAAATAAAGGGAGAGAAATAAATAAATGTCATTTACAGAAGAGACAAGAGGAAGCAAAAAAAAAAAAAAAAAAAAAAGCATCTTATTATTTTCATTATTGTGTTAAAACTCGCATATCTGCTAATTTTCATACAGTCAAGGTTTGCTAATCGAATGTCTATATTTTGCGGCAAGACATCAGCTGCATGTGGGGAAAATGGTGACAGATAAGCGAGATGATTAATTTAATAATCACACATGTTTGAAAGTGTTTAAATTAATCAGATACCTGAATGTGTTGGAAGTTATTGGGTATTTTGCATGTTTTTTTACACTCATGCTGACGACCGCTCTTGATCCCAACATTCCATCAAGCAGAATAATTAATTATCGAAAATTCTTTTGTTCGAAGTAGACGACAGACAATTTAGCAGTGAAGAAGAAAAAGTAGCTGCATGTGGTTTAATTCTGTTCTAAAATCAATGGACACATTCCATACTTGTGGCGTGTCTCGTCCCTTGATTCGTGTGTGTATATCATATTTCCAGTACCAGTTCATCGCTGCTATTTTGTTTTTGTTGCTTTTCAATCCTGACTTTGAACAGTGACACGAATTTTGAAGACAATTTCGAGAATATTCTTCTGTTTTCATTTGAGCTTTCTGAAGTTCAGAAGATACTTTGAGAACTCTTTGCTCTTCGGTCATAAAAAGTAAGTTCAAATACATCGTATTGGAGTTGTTCTTTTCTTTCTTTCTTTTAGTAGAGACGTTTGTTATGTCTTTTGTGACAGCGTTCACTTTTGGAAAAGCTTTTAGAAGTTTCCGAAGAAAGAGAAACTTTCTTCAAAGAAAATAGAGAAACCACACTATTGAAATTCCTTTCGATGAACGAAAAAAAAAAAACAGTCCAAGAACTCTTCAGATCCGTTTGTACGTCATAGCAGAGGCAAATACATTGTCTACTAACTTTTTTTTTTATCAGTACTATCTTGTTCATTATAAGGACAAGGCTCCAATCGACCGCTAAGTTGAGGACAACTCTTGTTTTGCGTACTTTCATTGGCCAAAACCAGACTTGACCTCAACTTAGGGCTGACTAGAAGTTTAGCGGTCGATTGTAGAACTGACCCTAACTGTCGGCAGTGGCGAAAAGGACGTCGTGAGGCCCGGGAGCCCCTTCTTGCCCAAGTTTCAAGTTTTCCAAATGTTCTAGTGTAAGTCCATTAAATTCAGCTTCATTTTAATCATTTTCACCAATCAAATCACAGTTTGTTTATCCGATTAGGGCCAAAATGCATCTACTCTTTACCTGCCAACCATTTCAAGTCAAATACTTGTAACGTCAATAGTAATAAAATGACGAAATAAAAATGTTCCAACAGTGCAAAGTGAATTCCTAATCGGAATGGTTGTTTTTGTGGTCATGAGCTGTGAAGAAATAAATGCTTCTTGATTTTATTTTCGTGAAACGCTAAAGTGCTTGCAACTAGTAAGCAACATTCTTGGCACGGACGATAGCCGTGGAATTATTGAGTCTGGTTATGTGGGCATGAAGCCTGCCTTTGGTGCCTTTGTGAATAAAACTAATTGCTTTACCCCTCTCGTGTTTTGCATCTCAAGGGTAAGAAAACAAAGGAAGAGAGACAACTTTTTTTTCTTTCTCCGTTATTTCTTTTTTTTTGTGCTGACGTTTGCGTGTTTCTTGAGAAGAAATCTGTGTTCTATATCAGAGACGAGCTTCCGTGTGTCTGATTCTGGAACGAAAAACACAAGACGATGAGTTTCGCTGAGAAAGAAGTAACGGTTCATGTTTTTCTTTTATTTTCAGGGCTCCAAAAATAAATAAGGTAGCATCAGTGTGTTGATTTAGCATTTCCTTCTCAGTGGCAGGTGACTCTTCTTATCGCTCAGCTATTATTTTGTATAATTTGTGTGAGTGCCACTGGCAGGACTGTTAAAGTGAAGACAATGACATATTTCAACGAAATGTCATCTTTGTTCACTTTGTGAGAAAAATGAAAACGGGGAGAAAAGTGTGTTACTTCGGAGAAAGTCCAAAGCTTAAGGTTAGGGTAAAGCAACGAGCTGTAACGCTAGGTGGCAGCACCATCTACGTATATGTCTAATGTATTTTTATCGTTGCGCAAAATTGCAATGCTGCTCCAACAAATTCAAGCCTAGAGAGTTCAGACTTTCAGGGAAGAAAGTTCATAACCAATTTAAGACTTCAGTCCGGGCCTATTTTTTAAATTTTCCCTTTGTTCATTGTTGAAAGAGTTTCATTGTTGTAGGTTTAGATATTTACAACAGTAGTCAAGTGATTTCAACAATGAACAAAAAGAAAATAAATAATTGGCACCGATAGATCTCTTCAAATATATTAGTAAACTTCCTTCTTTGAAAGTTTGAACTCGGCTTGACTTTATAGGAGCTACATTGCAATTACGTGCAACGATAAAAATACATTAAAGACAAATACGATGCTGCCATCTAGCGTTATATATAGTTACTTTACTCTAACCTTAATTTAGTATGAAATTTTAACACTCAAGAAATCACATGCAATATATAGATGATTGCTAAAATTTTATGAAAATTGTTATTTTTAACTCACGAAATATCCACAAAGTTTGCTCCCATCAATTCTGAACTGTACTCAAAGAAATTATGCCACTTGCATTCCTTCATTCACGAAAATAATACCTAAATAATCGAAACAAAAATAGAATTCATGTTCGAAAATGTCATCAAACTCATGTAGCACGGAGAATGTTTGAACGTAGTACACTTAATTCTCCATAGATGGCAGCAAATTTGCAAATATGGTTTGCCATCTAGCGGCATAAAATATGAACTACATGATCAGAAGTCATTAATTGTGTGCGTTAGGCGGTATTTGCGGTGAAAGGCTTTGTGAAGACAAGTAGAACACGTGAAATAAGGGTTTAAAGGGATTTTAAATACGATAATGATCAAATCTATGAAACGACATAGCCTAGAAACATGATATGGAGTAAAAAAAAAAGAAAGTCCTGTTTGGTCGTAGGGTAGAGGATGTGTTTTTTTTTTTTTTTTTTTTAAAGAAATTTGACGGTGAGCGGGGCCATAAAACTTCATTGGTAACATTTATTTATAATTTTCAGTTACTCAAAAATTTACTCTTGTACTCACGATTTTTTTATCGCGTTCACTCAAGAAATTTACACCTTTATTCAATAAATTCTTCCTACGTATTTAGTCGTCTCGCATTCATTTTTCTTTCTGTTTTGTTTAAACTTTCCGTGAGCATGGCTCTCCGGCGAAAGCAAGTTGTTGTTATTCATTTTGGTGCGTGTGTTGTGTTTCTACATAAAAACTAATTTGTACACGAAAGTTGTCTGTATATTTGCAAAGATGAATTCCTACGAAAGAAGTAAAAGTTTTTGAAATCTTTTGATTAAATGAATGTAAGACAATGTTTCAAAGGAAATAATATGCATCTGGAGGAAAGTTGTCGTACGAAGAGATCATTGGAAGAAGATAATCATCAGATATTGCTGATGAAAATTAAGTAAAAGATTTGAGGATAAGGATAGGTTTGTCCTACCTACTTCAGAACGCAGAACGAAATTTTTGGTGGATTAAAAGCTCCTACTTCGAGTCCTGACCTCTTTGCCTGTGCTACTGGGTTGACTGTAGCCCAATTAGTGGATTGGAGCACGCCAATCTCAGCAAAAGTTCTCTTCGAGGGAATAGGATGTTTAAAGAAATTAGCGTTACGTTGCAAGTGTTTGTCCTTCCCTTCGAGTGAATAATTTCGTCTTCAGAAATGACAGATTTATGGACATTGTTTTACTGAGAGAAATAGTCTATGAAAGGTGTGATGTAAAACAATCAATGTACGGATACATCAAGTGAATTTTCATTTGTACATATTCTCAAGTTAAAACTTCATCTTTCTGTTAGGAAACGTGGAATCGATATCGACGTCGATTAATGAGGAAACAAGTGAAAGTTACTGAAGAAACAAGTTATGAAGTAACAGTAACATTACGCTTCTTGATGAAAACTGAATGGTCATCTTACGTAACAAGAGTCCAGTAAGAATAAACGTTGGTAGTTGACTTTGATTTTCATCTTGTGCGGAAAATTGGAAGCCGTGTGAACCTTACATATCAAATATCATTCGTGAATTTATCTTCTTGGTTCAATTATCCAAGGTTTATGTCATCTCACATTAGTTTCTTTATAAGCACTTCCTTATCAGGTTTTACAAATATGTGCATATATAATTCTTCTTATATATTTATCTTCATGATAAGTTTGAGAATTTTGAAATGTATCTTCTACATTAGTAATCTCTTATGAAAAGTCCTACAGTATTCAAGCAATTGGAAACTTTTACATTACGTTATTTTTTTACATTTTTTTTTTTTTACATTTTGGATACTTATTTGGAGTGAAGATATATATTAAGATTTTCATTGTATCGCCGTATTTTACTTATGATTGGTTCCGGAAGATATAAGAATTAGAGAGACGGAAAGGATACAAGATGATGATCCCATAAGAAGAAATTATTTTGACAAGATATTGGACAGTATCTTATTTCATGTCACACACAAGAAATATTGAGAAATATGTGTTATTGTAATAATTTATTGTCATCACAATAAAAAGGCTAAAAAAAAAGAATTCTGTCAATATTCTTCGCTGGATAACTACTATAAAAAAGTTTATTATTTCTTACAATTATCGCACCCTTCCCTAGCCTTAGGATTAGAACTTTTTTTTTTTTCTATTTATCCTTCGAGATATTCACCTTAATTTCTCTTCATAACTGGGTTAGAAGATCCCAAGTGATATGGCCAGAGACGGATTTACACTTCTGCCGCCCCTTATCAGTCACCCCGGGCCCACTTCCTTTCCACTCACACCTTCTTGCCCTCAGCAACAGTACCCCTCCTTTCTTTCTCGGTAACTGTAGTTGCTTTTTCTCTCCTTCGTCATTCGAAATAATTGTAAGCGCTTTGTCATCCTATTCTTCATGCAACGCCTTACAAACGTCATCCCTTGCAGACCAACGTGTTTTTGACAAGGTTTTTAGGCAAGCTTTACTTAGAAACGTGGGTCTCTAAGAGAATATTAAATTCGGATATTAACTCTATACACATTATAAAGTTTCCGCAATTGTGTGTTGACCCAAATCTCTCATAATGGCCTCCTTCTTAAAGGTAAACCAGCAGCAGCTAGGGATCTAACAATAGGAACTATTCGTTTTAAAACATTTCTACAGTAACTATTCTCATCTTCAGTTTGAGTTAGAAGCTTAGAACTAATTCTTCCTGCTATGGTAATTCTTCTCTTCATTACGAAGACGCATGACTTATGGTCTGACGAACTCTCTTGGCTTTTTAAACACTCACTTCCATGTTTCCAGTCATTGAAGCCTTCTTTTGCTAACTTTGAAATTCCTCCAAAAAGTTGGAAAAACTTTTCCGGAACTTTCGGAATACGTAAGATAAGAAAGATCATTTTCCTTCTTGTCTATTGATTAAGTTGGTTTTAAACAGAGTTTGAGTTAAGAAGCGATGTTGCCCTCCAATTATTTTTTTTAGAACGGCGAAAACCTAACTTTAAAATGTCTTGGTTTACCGTTTTTTCATGACGTGCTCTCGAGTGTTATCATTGATAAGCCCCAAAAGAAGAACAAAACACAAAATCTCTGTCATACTTTTCGGAGTGTTCTGCTACATTTGAGCTCCTCTGAGGAATTAAATTTAAAAAATCTTTGTTGTCTACCAGTTCAGCATATTTCGGTTTACACTCAATTTTGGAGTCCTTGAAAACTTTCTTTAAATTTAAAAGAAAATCAAACTATATTTAATAAATACAACTCATTACCAGTAATTGTTGTCCGTGTGAATTGGCTTCAAACAGCGTCGTGGTTCTTCACAACTGATGGTTGATTAAAATAGCATACTTATTCATCACAATAACGGATCAATTATGTGTTAAAAAATTTAAACAGAGACTTTGCAGTTAGATAGTGACAATGTTGTTACCTACTCAGAAAATAGTTATAAAAGTTATGTATACTTTTTTCTGTTTTCCGAACGCTGAAAGGTCACGGCTCTCTATTAACTCACGTTTACTGCTTCATTTTTAAAATTAGAATTCTCCTCAAGAAACTTAGTAAGCTCCAGGTTTATTATAAACGTAATAGCAAAATTTCACTTTTTTTGGTAAGCCAGACTTTTTCATTCCGTTTGGATATTAAAATATGTTAAAAGTTTACCTTCAGTTCTCGAACTCTTCTTCTTAAAAGAATAGACATTAATTTCTTACCAACTTGTACTGCAATTCACAAGTATGTTTAATCCAAGGATCTTTAAAACAGAGGTTGTCTATCCATTTCCATTTATTTTTGTGGTGACGGCCTTGTTAGTGCAGAATATATTTTCTTCTTACAACACTTCCACCATTTTGAAAGTGTTAGAGTTCTTTAATTGTTACATATACCACCATGGGGTCTCTTAAGACTTAATATTGTTGTAGAATGGAGTAAGATATCTCTTGCCCAGCGAAGGAATGAAGCCAAGAAACAACTTAGCATCGACCAAGGCGACGCACCTGATTGGTTAGGAGACAACTACAGAGCTTTCTGCCATCTTTGTTAGCCGAAAACTTTCTTTTTGATTCGAGTAAGTTGAGTAACTGGGCGGAACTAAGCTGTGACGTTTGGCTTCATATTCTTCGCGAAATCATGTATCCTCTGTTAGAACATCCTTGGTTTAAT
>JAGDQP010017659.1:15643-38042 GCA_022664845.1 Lepisma saccharinum | reverse complement strand
AAGCAACAGCAAAATTTCAGCTACTGTGGCGACATAATATCGGTTCTCCTCTATCAGTTCTTGGTGTGACAGTCACTAATCTTCGTTAAAACTTATGTCTGAGGATCAGTTTTTTCAAAGACAAATAATTCATCCACATTGTCATGCTATTTCGGCGACTATTACTCTCATCATGTTGCCTTATGCCGGCATATTGTTCGGTGACTTTCTTCCAATTACAAAATTATTTTCCATAAAATATGACTGATTTTTCAAGACAGTGGGTTGCTTGACAACGTAGGCCCTCCCAGTGTTTTTGTAATGTATCGAATTGTGTTTATGCCAAGTTTGGCGCACCTAGGTCTAACTAAATGGAAACAATTTGAACAATTGATTTTTTTAATGGGCTGGCAACACTGAACTACTGTACAAATCAAGACAGTTCTGGCTGCCTTGAGCTCGTTTAGTCAAAACCTTTCGAACGACACCTAAAGCATCTCTCTACATCTTGTAGTTCCTGAGATTTAATTTCTGGACACAGACGGACGGACATCATGAGCGGGAATAGGTCCCTTTTGCTATAACTTTGCTATCAAGGTACCTAAAATTGCGCTCCTGGGAGACCCCAAGCAGCACACTCACTTGAGAAAGACGTCAATTTTGGTCGAAAAAATCAAAATCACGTCAGTGTAATGAAATCTACGTTGTTATTACGTGACATTTTGGTCTTTTAATCGACGAAATGTCTCACCCCCTAGTTTTTGACGACATGCTATGATTATATCTCGTTTTCGATAGCGACTGCGTGATCCTGGCCAATCTGGTTAAAGTGAAACTGAAGTTGTCGAATTCAACTGTTTTGTGTGTGTGCCGTTGCTGTCTAAAATGCAGTTAAAAGATGCCAAACCACCGGGATCAAACAATTGTTTTGGGACAGATTGGTTCATTTATATGTTTATTTGAAACAAATATCTACAGGAACAAACTGTCACTGGAGGAATTTTACACATGTCGTTTGGTTTGTGATATTTACCAGTCATTTCGACGTGTTTTGCATCAATTTTCGACCTAAAATATGACGTCATTTTCCCGTGAGTGTGCTGCTTGGGACATAGAACGAGTAAAATAATTCCCATGTATATATCAATGGAAACGGTATACCAAGATGTCGGGGATGATCAACACATGTTAATTAGGGCAGAACCATTGTGTTTCCTCATCCTTCTTGAAAGCTGTTTGTTGTATTCAATATTTCAATTCCGTCATGCACGGGAATACTTTATTGTGGTGTGTGGCAAAGCGCGTACCCGTAAAAAATATTTGCACTAGAATTTTATCGAAAATTGTAAATACAGAACGTGGTGAAAAGTTTCTTGAAATATTGCATATGATCACTTTTAGTATCTCTCTTCTCTGCCCTGAACACGAGATCTTTTCTGATATTTTTTCCTATTTCCTCCAAAGACCACAAGATCTTTACACACTCTCCATTTCTCGGATCTTGTTGGCATTGGCCACTGTAGAATCAACCACAATGGGGAGGCTGCTTCATCCATGAAGTTCACAAGGAAAATAAGAAGAAAGCAAGGTTTGGAGGGATCTTATGTATATATGAATAGCTAATGGGCAGTATTATTCATTATTCTTTCTGCAGAAGGGGAAAAGATGGAGCCTCTACAATATATTCCTGCAGAAAACGAATCCATCTGACAAGTAGAAGAGTAACCGGAAGTAGTGGTCTGTGGATGTATTCCGGAAGTGGGTTCTATTGTACGAGCCAAAGTAGGGGGAATGCTGGGTATTCGTGCACATGACGGCCCACCAAGAAAATTGGTGAGTCATTTTTACTTCCATCATTTCCGTACTTGCCTCCGTTTCTTCTCCTCTCCTGATTTCTGATTCAATATGATTTGGCGACAAAGTGTATGTATGTATGTGTGTGTGTGTGTGTGAGAGAGAGAGAGAGAGAGAGGGAGGGAGGGAGGTTGTATATGTAGTTTCTATACACTGTATATATACGTATATATGAATATAGAAAGTTTATAAGCAGGATGTTCTGAAATTCTCTACGGAAAGCGGTAATCGATTCACTGCTTCGTCAATCAACCATAAAGATGTACAGTTTTCAGACTCTGTCGCGCAGTCCATTTAATATCTTTAATGAGGAAATAGATGGAAACTCTTACAGCTCGGCGGTTAAATCCTCTTTTTATCTGTTTGCTGCATTATAAAATGAAATAGCAGTGGCAAAGAATGACTATACGATTGTTTCCTATGGAACTTTTTATTTATTATTTAATTAAGTTTATTTATACTAATGGAATGTAGTGATATGTATGGCTTAAGTTTGTCTCGAGCTTGACAGATACCCTTTAGCGAAAAGAGTTTTTGAAACTTTAAATTGTTGGCTATCACATTACCTGAAGGCTAGACGTCACCTATATATAATTATTCTGCTATTGCGTAGAACAAGGAAGGGATATGGTAGCAGAGCTGAAACATGTCACCGGGTCAATCGGGTCATTAGGATCAAGGTTTGGACAGGGTCACCAGGTCTAGTCTTCAGACACGGTCTGACCCGGTGACCTTGGACCCGGTAGCACGGAGAAAAAAAACACAATTTCTAATTATTTCCTTTCATTTGAACAGTGTTTCTTTCAGAGGTGTACAGGATCTGAGATGTTATCCCCAGAGCACGAAAATCACGACGCCGAAATTTCCAGTTAATTATGTGTCCCAGACTGGGTCAATCGGGTAATTCGAGTCAAGTTTCGGACCGGGTCACCTATGTTCAGGTCATATCGGGTCACCGGGTCACCAAAAGTGACTGGGTTTCAGCTCTGTATTGTAGTTACCACGTCCTATCATCTCCAATAATTTTGAATTTATTCCCGAGGGGAAAGGATGAGGAATAGTCAGCCAGGACTTAAATTATAGGTACCATCCCGGCATTTGCCTGTAGTGACTGAGGAAAACCTTGAAAACCTCAGTATGCTTATGCTCGACTGCTGGGATTGAACCCAGGAACTTCCGAATGCGAAGCAAATGCTCTATCATTGAGTTACGGCCGGTTGGTGATCTTCAATAAGCAAATAGGTATAATATAAGAAATTATACACTTCTTTACACTTTTCGTATATTTTTTTGTTTTGTGTTCAATAAGAGTAATTAATATGTATACGTGAATTATGCGGAACTCTTTTCTCTTCATAAAGATGAACTTTGAACGCTTCATTTGCCACTATTACTTTTTAAATACACCTGGCACATTCTTCTTCACACTATGTCTGATAACCCACAACTCCTTCTTTCTGTTTCAAAACTCTACCATATATATCGTTCAAAGTGACGAAATTAGTGTTCTAGCTAAGATGATTAAGGCAATTGGTTACCACCAATATGACTCGGGTTAATATGCCGCTGCCAAAAACTCTTTAATCTCCATAAACCGGAGAGACTTCTTGATGGATAGATTTTACAATTTTTGAAAAAAGAAACGGAAGAAAAGTGTTCAAATCGTGATTGTAGATGTTAATGATTGCAAGAACTTGATTGAGTGATTTGTTAGTAACGTCAACTGTTGAACTTGTAAGAACCGAACCTACAGTTTTTGGTAAAGTTGACTCCGAATTAATACTCCATTCAGTGGATCCCCACGGGACTTAAATCTGTGATCACTTGCACACAAAGTGAGCATGTTAACATCTCTTTCAAATGAGGGTTACGTTACAATAAGTGACCAAAAGTTGACTAATTTGACGAATATAATAGAAGTGCACTTGTCCGAGAATTTTTTGACTGTACCTTATTCCACAGAGTAAAGATTTCAGGTAGAAACTCCCTCTAATAATAAATGACTAAGAACGATTTCCTAGCTTATACAAGTTTCTGAAATTCAATAATAGATGTCTCTCAGGCCAATTTTTCTTTACTCCAACACGTAGCTAAATTGAAGCACGTAGCTGGTTATGTTTGTTAGTGTACGTCTACTCGCGTAAAAAAAACTAATACAGAACTTGGTTTTACTACTTATTCAACAGAGAGATTCTCCTAGTGACATCTATTAGCATATTTTAAAAGCAAGTAAAGCAAAAAAAATAAAAAATAGCACATTATGTTATCAACATACACAGTAAGAAACGGTCTCTTAAATTTAGAAACAAGTTCTTATCTGTGCATTGAGAAACAATTTTATGAGAAATGAGATATCGGCATTCTCATTTAATTGAAAATGGTTATATATTGGTCTAGAAAGACCATTGATCTTATTTCCAAATCTGTATGCTATCATTGTCAGTTAAATGAGAATGCTGATATCTCATTTCGGAGAAAATTGTTTATCGGTGCACAGGTAACTTTTTCTCAATTTTAAGAAACTGTTTTTACTGTGTATGAAGGACTATCAAGGGTAATTGAAATTCTTTGAGGTCCCTAGAATAAGGGGAAATACCAAGAAGCAATGAAGTCTAGTGGGTTCTGAAACTCTCATGCAGGAGTTCGTAGCGAGAATAAGACATTTTCAGGGTGAGTCTGCAACCATCTTGGATTTCAAAATTAAGAAATTGTTAATAGCTTATTTCTGTATTGTCATCTGATACACACACATGTATAGAGTTTCAAGTTAATACGACAACAATAAGTAGATGAAACTTTGATTACAAGATTTGAACCTAGAGATTCTGCCAGACCCCTCAGTCAGTCCCCAAAATTATTGAGGACACACCCCAAATTTAATTTTTTACGGTGAAAATCAATAAGAACCCCGCAAAACAATACCCAGACAGCACCAGGGCATCCCATGGACATCTAAAGGATGTCCTGCCTAGAATAAGGGGCCGTCCAACGGACATACAAATGTCGTGTTTTGTCCCGAAAACAGGATTCTCATGGCATGCCTGCAGGACATGCTTGGGGAATATATATGGGGTATCAACGGGACGTTCGTAGAGCACTCTAAATCACGGATATATCCTATGAACATTCAAGGGATCTTCATTGCACAGAAAGAACAGTTTGGTAATGACAATCAACTGTTTGGTTGATATATAGCGGACCAAATTTTTTGGTAATCACCACTGAAAAAATAGTCATGATTACCTAAAATTAGTCAGAGTGCCAGGCATGTGAGCACTGCAAAAAAATATCTAATGTACCGACAGAGATCTGAACTGGGCCGCCCAATCCGTAGTCAGACACGCTACCGCCTGAGCAACCTTTTGTAATATTAATCCCCCTAAGCGGACTTTAATTCCTTTTTTATATTACCTATTCCTTTCTACTGAAATACTTGTGACTACAGATTTACCGTAACTACTTATATACTAAGTTAAAATAACAAACACAAACATCCATGCCCTAGGCGGGATTCGAACCCACGATTTTGGAGGTAATAGACTAGCGCACTAACCTGCTCGACTACCTCGATCGGCAAGAAAAACAGTATGGAGTGTCCTGGTTGAGATTTGAACCCGCGATGCCCAATTCGTAGTCAGACACGCTACCGTTTTTTTTATATTGCAAGGACTGAAAAATTACATCGTAAATTGTCAAACTATCCAGAAAATTAAACACCGTATACAATTATTACACTTAATTACACTCTCAAAGTGAAGAAATAACCAAACTTCTTATAAATATATTTTATACATAAATATCGCGGTGAAAGTTGCCAAACATTAAATGTTTGTTTTTAATTCGTAATTGTAGATATTGTTCTCGTAAAAATTGTACATAATATTCAGTATCTGTTAAATATACTTGATGTAATATAATTTCTAAGATTTGTATGTTCAACCAAAACATAATTATTATTTTTCTTTGCCTTAGGAAACACTTGAAACTCCGGAAAAGAAATGATTTGCTCAATTTCATAATTTGAAAAGCTACCATGCGTAATTCTATTCATGATCTTGCAGAGATTCGCATACCAGGATTCAATACAGTACAATATGTATGGGTGTATGAAGAAGGCATAATAATATATTATTTTTATATTATCTAGAAACAATTTAAGAAGTTTATGCAATATTCCAACGTGAATAGGAGCTTTTTCAAATACCACTTAAGTCGTTTTTAACAATTTTCGATTTTTGTGCTATTTTTTCGAATCAAACCACATTCCGAGCACTATCTTGTCCACACCGATTGCGATGGGATATTTTACTGCATTTTCCTTCTTTTTTGTTTGCCTATTCCTGAAAAAGATGGATTTAGTATTCGTTTGTTTTGACCTCGTAATCTGTAATCTTTTCAAAAAGTTAGTGATTGTATATGTTTGTCGCTACTATACAGGCAATCCAAATTAATATATTAACTAAGAATCAGACTATTTTTAGAACCAAATTAATCGGAGTAAATTTGGAAAAGACAATGCTGTATGGTGCCGTATTTGGCTGTTCAAAGGAAATTTCTCCTAGTTGCGTTCTGAGTAGTTCACCCTTCAAATTATAACCAGTATTTTCGAGTACGACCCTAGCAGATGAACATAAATTACGCGTGTTTGAAAATAAGGTTTTGAGAAAGATATACGGACCGAAACGGGACGAGATGACTGGAGAGTGGAGGAAACTGCATAATGAAGAACTTCACGGACTGTACGATTCACCAGATGTAAAAATAATGAAATCGCGACGACTAAGGTGGGCAGGCCGTGTAGTTCGGATGGGGGAAAAACGAAGATTATATTCTATCCTGGTTGGAAGGCCGGATGGAAGGAAACCATTGGGAAGACCGAGACGTCGTTGGGAGGACAATATTAAAGAGATCTTCGAGAAATAGGTGTTCGTGATGAAAACTGGCTTGATATTGCCCAGGATAGAATCCAATTGCGAATGTTTGTTACTGTGGTGATGAACTTGTGAGTTCTATAAGCCATAGAGTCAGTTAGTTATTTTCAAATACCCTGTATTATGGGTACCGGGAGGGGAGGGGGAGAAAGATGGTTGGCAGGTTAAAGCATTCTTGCAAAGGGGCCTCGGTTGGTAACATCGTTCAACCAGTGTTGGCTCAGTTGGTGCATTTTGTCAGGAGGAACCAGTGTTGGCTAAATGTTGGTCTATTGTTGGCACGCTTTATTGACCTACTGTTGGGCCATTGTCATTAAGCTGCCAACATTATCACAACGTTGGCCCGTTTTGTTGGTCCTTCCTCAGAAAAACCGTTGACCGTTGGTTTGCCGAGTCTTCATCCACGTTGGGTCAACAGTTTGTGCTACATGGGTCTACTAGAGGTAGGAGAGACAGTTAGGTTAAATAAGCTTGTTCGTACGTTATTGAGTTTTCCCTTAACCCTCCTGTGACTACTACTTTTGGTAGATCTAATGGAAATTTTTATCTTTGTTTTTTAACGCACCTGATAAAGCTTGATTGAATCGAGTGCAATGTGAATAGAAGCACAAGTGTATTGAGCCGATATCGGTCCAATACTAGGACAATAACGCTGATATCGATTATAGTTGACCGTTCTGAGTAAACATCGATCGATATTGGAGGGGGTATTTTGACGTTCAATGAAGTGTGCTTGAACCAGAAAACGTATTAAAAAAGCGTGGCAGATAAAGTGTTGTTTAGAGAAATGTCACTGTCTGAATATATCATTACGCGATATCGTTCCGAAGAGCTTTCTTCGTATTCCAGAAAGTCTATCTAATCGAAAATTAACATGTGCTATCAATAAAACTTCTACATGGTGCCTGCTTAAAGTAATTCTGTAATGAAAATTCTGTCTGTCACCATATTCCATGTCTCAGTTAATCAAGTGCATACTCAACGTGTTATTTTCGAATTGAATTTTGAAGACCCTTAGTCAACTTTGGCTCAGCCCGGATTATTTTCGAAGGATGGCTACGTAGCTTAGTGGCTAAAACGACGGACAACAAATCTTAAGGTTGGAGGTTCAATTCAAGCTGCAGATAAGTGTGAAAATTTTCAACTTTTCATGAAGACGAGTAAATAAAACGCGTGACATAATAAAGAAAGGAAGTAATAAAAATCACATTTTTTCTCTATAACCACTGTAAATATGTGCATAATTCCGTTTATTAAAACGGTAAACTCTCATTGAAAGATCATGTTTTCTTGAATTGATCAATATCGATCTCCGATATCGACACTATCGGTAAAACTGTTTGCCATTCCATATTTATCAATATTGGTTAACAACATCGATCAAAATCGCAAATAATGCGTTATTGATATCGGTCGATATCTATGTGCTACAAGAGCAGTTATTTCTTATTAATATTCAGGTAGGACTTCTTTATTATTTTAAAAATAAAACTATTATTAACAGCATAAATGCGCTAAAAACATCCGTTAGGAATACGCTAAATACTGTTCTTTCGATAAAATCTTAGTCGGTTTTCTAAGGAGTGAAATGTGTCAATTGGCATTAGAATCTAGTGAATGAAAATCTGATGTATGAAACGCCTAACCTTACACGTGGAATCATGATGAATTTTCACTTGGCAGACCGGGAAGGACTTTTCCTTATTACAAGTTGATAAAAATAGTAGCCACAATATTTCACTTGATTCAATCAAGCTTTATCCGGTAAGTTAAAAGACATAGATAAAAAATATATATATTAAACTATCGGAGGATGGTTGGAAGAAGACTATTCTTCCTTTCTAGAGTTACTGATATAAAAAGTCCAAAGTGGTAAAATAAAAATAAAATTAAACAAAATAGAAGACAGTACATTATAGAAATACATACCAGAAACAAAAAGGGTATGCTATATGACGAACTGTTGCTTGTATTACCAAGAATCGCCTAGTAAGATACCACAATAAGGTTTTTAAATGTGTTGTTTTTGCTAGAATATAAAGTTATGTGTAATATTTTCAACGTTTTATACCAAATAACGTAAATGTGTTATAAACCTTTTGGTAGTCTTTTATTATGAAACTTATCAAATCAGATAGTGCTGTAAACATTATTACTGATAAAACAAGCTATGGCACTTTAGCTCAGTCGATTTGAAAGGACCATTTCACTGATATACCTATTTATTTATAAAAAGACATTACATTTATGTAATTAAAAGTTTATAATGGGAATAGTGCTTCATAAGACTAATAGTACATTTTGAAACGTACATTTAAAAAAAAAATCTCAGTGTAATCCTTTCCTTTAAAAAATATTTTTTTTTTAAAAAAAAAAAATACATAATAGGGGAATGTGTTTTTCTAACGCACTGATTTAATTACAGCTGCAGATTAGTATCTAATTATAGCCACAGAGACTCTAGTTTGGAATATTATGGCGAGAATATTTATCATAAAGGAATTAGTGACACGAAGTAGTATAAATAAATGTGTATGAAAAATTAATTATTTTCTTTTCCTTCCATTTCTTCACTGCTTGGTTTTCAAGGACGTAAATTTGGATATTGTTATTTACACTTGTTCAAAAGATTACATTATTAGATAGTTAACTTGTAATGTTATAGTTTTGGTTAATTATAATAGAAAATACAAATAAATAAAAGACGCTGGATTTTTAACTTTATAAGGCGTGTTCTAATCCCGCTTTAGGCTTCTTTTTTTTTTTTTGCTCCCAGCATCTCTGAAAACTGAGTAATGGTTGTTTTTTTAGTCAAGTTACTGTAAATTTCTAAGGAGCCTAGCTTTCCAGAAATGTTTCGGGAAGCTTTTTACAGTATGTTCAGTATATTTCTAGGAATAGACTAGTAGTTGATACCAGTCATTTAAGTTTTGGCGCTGAGCAGCCAGATAGGGCCAAACTCTGAGACAAGTATAAACCCCAGTAGCACACAAAAATGTTTTAAATGTTGATTTTTGGTTTAGTTCGTTGATTAAACGTTAACGGTTGAAAAAAAAGTACTTTTAACTTTAAATCATATTTCAACAAAGACTTGATATTGTTGATAAGATGTTAATTCAACTTGAATTCAACTATTTTTTTTAACTATAGTATAGATTTCGTTCCATGGCATTCTTTCTAATTTAATAGAACAAAATTTGTAATTAAAAGCTAATTAAATGCTATTAACTATTATTTTGTGTTCTCTTCTGCATGCTGAAAACAGATTGAATTTCAATCTATATTCGAACGAAAATGTTATTTCGTTCATAAAACTTTAATATGACGTGATCTTAATTAATATATTGAACTGTGTCCTAGATGATCTTTTCAAGTTAATTGCATAAAAATTGTGCTTAAAAGTAAATAGAAACTACGATTCCCATGTTCTCATTTGAATGTTGAAAACAGATTGAATTTTAAACTATATTTCAACGAACATTTTATTTCAGTATTAAGGCTTAATGTGAAGTGTTTTCAACTATGACATAAATTTTGCTGTATATGCGTTTTTCTAAGGCGACATATTGCACTTCTTGAGAAAGACTCATTCAATAGTGCAGCGAAGGTCAAAGTGTTAAATAAGGAGAAATGCACATAGCAAAGAAAGAGGGAATGTATTCCTTATTCTTTTCTTACATGATGGTAAAACGACGCGTCTGGATTTGTGGCGCTTTCAAGACTACTTTTATTTCTTATAGATATCGCAATAGAATAGTGAATCTCATGGTGACTCCGAGCCGATCCAGGTGGCCGAACGGTCTAGCGTGCTAGTCTGTCGAGTCAAGGATCGTGGGTTCGAATCCCGCCTCGGGCATGGATGTGATTTTAACTGTGTTGCCCGTAGTTAGGAAAAGTCAGTTGAAAGAGTTGCAAGAGTTGTAAGAATTAAACCAGTTGTGTGACGCATTCGGTTAGGGTGCGTTTCACCTTAAAAAAAAAGAAAAAAAAAATGGTCCAAGGGTAATGTGTCGAGCTACCAACGACGAGTACGGAACGTTCCAGCTTCGAACCCTGCAACAGACGCTAGGATTATTTACTGTTGGAAAGTTAATATTGTTTATCATGATGAAATTAATGGACAAAATGCACCTAAATGTGTATAATAGTAAACAGCAACCTGCTCTGTTTGGCCAACTGAATCCGTTTCTTCATCGTCCGCTTCTAGATTTTAACTAGTTTCTTCTCAACCATTATTCAACGTCGAATAAACCGTTGAACAGGCGAACATTTCCGTACATTTTTAACGTTAATATTACGTTTTGGTACTAAAGTTTAATGCATGTATTTTCAACGTCCGTATGCTACTTGGGAAGGATGTTCATTGGCGAGCACTTTTTCAATGAAACGATGGGGATCTGCTTAAGCTCAGAAATCGAATAAGTACTTAAGGTAATCCAAAATTAAGTAGGTCAACCGAAAATACAATTTTTATCTTTGCATTTTCAGTTTCTTCTCTCCGAGCCCAAACTGGTCAGGTCTAAAGTTGTCAGAATATATTCAAGGGGAAGAGTGTCTTCCTGGGGCTAATTGGGATTTGATTTGGCGTAATAAATATATTTTATGCACATTTCGTACCTATTCCGGCTATGAACACTCCCTCAAAGGCCGTCTCTCTCCCAAACAGAAATTTGTTAATTACGTCCCTGGGTCTGGATCTATTTGAGATGACCATTCGAATAGTGCCGTACAAAATTCTAGACGTCAATCAGAAATTTTAATTGTTCCAACGCTAGAAGGATTGCATAATTTTTTAATGTATAAAATTTTTTGAAGTCTCAAATGAAAGATTAAACACATCGCATGTTCATGTAGCAGCCAACCTGAATTTGTATTTTACAAGAAGATATTGTAAATGTTATATTGTTTGCTGTAAATGTTCCTATTCTAGCAACTTAAACTCCTGCTTCACTTATAGCTTACAGTATAATTCTATTCCACTCCTCTGACGTTCAGTACGTGATATCTGCTTTGATACATCAAATATAGTTTTGACATCTGTATAGTTGTATTTGTACGTGGTTTGGGAGTGGTCAGATCTCTTAACACAATTTTCTTAAAGATCTTGCTCTCCTCCGCCAGCTTCGAAATTTTATTTTCTTGCCATTCTCTGTAAAATAACCCATCAGCTTTGTCGTAAAGTCACAAATAGCACGGACGCCAGTAATATTATCGTAAAAATGTACGGTTGTTTTACCGTATAAATGAGGAGCTTATTTTCAAAAGGGTACACACATGTCCAGTGTTATAAATTTTACAGTAGGCGTAAGAAATGTATTTCTTTGGAGAGGCTAGCACTATTAATATGCGGATTATCAATTATCTAACATTGTAGCTAAAGACACTGACCAGTCTTTCGCAAATTATAATGCTCGGCCTGTCAGAGAAACGCATTTTTAACGCCTACCGTAAAATTTGTGTTACTGGACATGTGCCCTTTTGAAAATAAGCTCCTCAAATGCTTTATACTTTATACCGCTGTTGTGATAACGGTAGAATCACCGTAATAACATTTAAAGAAAAGTCTACCGTTTATTTTACGGAGATACCACCGGAATGCGTGGTGTCAGTGTTTTCACTGTAAAATCAACGGTACTTTTACAATGTTTATTTACGTGGGAATTTCTTTACTCATCTAACTTCTCTCATGAGTGGCATTATTATCTTCTGGTATCACAGAACTCATCATCCTTATTTGCTCGTGAAGTACTTTATAAAAATATATATTTTATGAAGGATGTATGGGGACAAACTTTGGGAGGTGATTACTCGCTCCGAAACAACTCACAAAAAATGCGTAGTCTCGCACGTCATTGGTAAAAGTCTTGTTGCATCAGTAAAGTCACAAATCAAGGTTGTACCCAAGGATTGTACTTCAGCAGTTTTTATGACTGAATGACTGCATCATAGAGGGCATTCCCACGTAAACATTACATTGTCTGCACAATTCATAAGCAGTTTTAAGCTTGAATAACTTTGCTCAAATAGATTTCTTAGGTTGAACTTTGGTATTTGCTGGAAAGTCGACACTTTGTACGTCAAAATGCCGACGAAGTAGAGCAGGCAGTAGAGTACTCGCCTTGTGTAACCGGGAGGACCCGAGTTCAATTCGCGATGCCGGCTATCTAGGCAGAGCTTTTCCATGGTTTCCCTCGGTCACGGCAGGCAAATGCTGAATAAGGTCAGGATCGACGCATCTAAAATCCTTTCCCTTGTTGTTGTTAATATATTTCGTGTAAAACTAGGGTACCCGTACTGCTCCGCAGCATTGTGAAATAAGGGAATTGGATAGATAAATAAAAGAAGTAATGAAGTATTAGAAAAGAAAAATGTTGTAAATTAAAGGGCAAACATAGACGAGAAAATATTATTATAAAACAATAATTACATTTTTTTTTTAAATATATAAAACTGCTTTCCAAACGACGTTAGCAATAGGTCGACCTTTTGGTTTTAGTTCCATTTTTACATTCTCAAAAGGACTCGCATGCGATAGTGCTACATATAACAGGCCATAACTGAAAACAGGTTCAGACAATTATAGCTATGGTTTGCCCTTTGGCCTTTTTTTATCGCCATACAGTATGCTAGTCGAATTAGAAACTAAATTCTTTTAAAAGAAAATGGAAAAGTAGTATCAGATGGCGTTCAATCAATGTGAGGAAGAAGTACGCTTTGGCTAACATGACCCAGTCGTAATTTGTAGATCTGTGAAGTTGTTATACATTTTGACAACACTAAACTTGTGCCATTCTGTACGCCTTGTACTACGTTCGAGAGCTAAAACCGGACCATTTTGGTGGCCCGACCTGATCCGAACATAGGTAACCTTGATACCCTGTAGCCCGATAAGAAACTCTACTGAAATGACCCGATTGACCCGGTCTGGGATCTATGATGATTGCGAATTTTACGGGTCGTATTTTTCGTGCTTTGGGATAACACCTCCTGTCCCGGTCACCCCTGAAAGAAACTGGAAATATCTCCAAATGATATAATATTCTTCCCACAAGTGTCAGAGATTATATTAATTTCTGAGATGATAGATGGTGGCAAAGCTGTAGAATATGACTTCTTCGTATCCACTTACGGATAACATTAGCTAGCATATGTGAAATGATAACATTTATATTAGCTAGCATATTTTCACTTTTTGAAACTGTTTTAAATATAGATGAGTCCATTTATACTTTTTAAAACCATTAGTGCGGGATGAATTATATGTTGGCAACAATTATCGGGACTGTCACCATTACTCGCTTTTGCGTGGCAGGCTGCGCCCCTAACTTGGGAAATATTGGAGAATTACAGCAAAACTATTCGGGGGCTGCGCCCCCATGGTGCTGATCTGGCCCCATACACCCCGGGGGCAGTACACGATAGGGGGGCTTAGCCCCATTTATTGTAAACTATACGTGATGGTACACCTTCAAAACAAGTTCGGTTCCTCCAGTTCAAGTGGTTGGGAAACGTGTTTTTGGAGTGGCTATTTTGGATTAAGATGGCGACTTAATTAACATGTTCTTACATTATCGTAACCTACTCGTGATGGAATACCTTCATACCAAATTTCACTTCCCTAGCTCGTACTGTGTGGAAAATGGTTTTGGGCGACCATTTTGAACCCAAGATGGCGACTTTTTTCAAAATGTTTTAATATTTTTAAATTGCTCGATAATACAAGTTCGCCAAATACGATAATACAAAATTTCGTATCTCTAGCTCAAACAGTGTGGAGAATGGTTTTTGGGCGACCATTTTGAATCCAAGATGGTGAATGATAAGATAGCGTCCGAGACAGGTCCAATATCTGAACGTGTGCGAAATATCATTTAAATCGCCCAAGCCGTTTGTGAGAAATATGATAAATATTCCCTATAAGGAATACATAGGGTAGAACACTCAAACACTTCTCCTTCAGTTGAGACTTGACTGAGAGGAATTAGGTTTATTGATGGCTCACCTACGTGTTAAGCACGATGTATGAAAAAAGAATGATCAAAATCGGTCCACTGACAGTATTGACGGGACAAAACCTTTTTTTTTTTTAGCATTTTTTAAAAATATATAGATGAGTACATTTATACTTTCTAAAACCATTGGTGCGGGGTGAATAAAATATGTTGGTAACAATAATCAGGACTGTCACAATTACTCGCTTCCCCGTGGCAGGCTGCGCCCCTAACTTGGGAAATATTGGAGAATTACAACAAAACTATTCGGGGGCTACGCCCCCATGGTGCAGATCTACCCCCATATAACCACGGGAGCTGCGCTTGGTAGGGGAGTTTTGCTCCATTTATTGTGTACTACTCGTAATGGTACACCTTCATAAAAACATTTCGTTTCTCTAGTATCAATGGTTGGGAAAATGTGTTTTGGGGATGCCACTTTGAATCCAAGATGGCGACATCTTCAAAATGTTGCTCTTGATAATTCAACTTTATGCCAAATTTCGTATCTCTAGCTCAAAAAATATGGAGAATGTTTTATACGCGGCCACTAATTTTTCAATATGTAATAATTTCTTAAACTGCTCTTGATAATACACCTGTATGTCAAATTTCATAACTCTAGATAAAACGGTGTGGAAAATGGTTTTTGGGCGGCCATTTTGAATCGAAGATGGCGAATGATATAATAGCATCGGAGACGGATCCAATATCTGACCATGTGCGAAAAATCATTCCAACCGATCAAGCCGTTTGTGAGAAATATGATAAATGTTCCCTATAGGTAGACCGGGGCTATTTGAGTATAGTAAGAGAAAAGTCAAAATTTCCAAAAACCGACGTACTTTAGAGTTGAAATAATTATGCCATAATCTACGTACATTATTATAGTACAACATATTAAAGAATAAAGAACCTGTTAAGTCATGGAAATTCTGAAAACGAATTTAAAATAAAAATGGCAGAATTCGAGACTAGTAATAATCACGGGGCTATTTGGGTCGCTCAGGGGGCTATTTGGGTCTTTCGCTGTATCAACATTGTTAACATTAATCGCCTTAGCGTTCATGTATATTTTTAAATTATACCATTTTCCATATAATTTGTAAATAACCTTTAAAAATAACAAATGGTGGGATGTATTTTCCAACTACGTTGCAAGAGACTATCACAATGACATTCTCGTCTGTTTCGACGCTAGTGAGAGCAACTACTTCTTTTTCCCCTTCTTGGTAATGACCTTGTTTGGATTGTTGTTAAGTGAAAACTCTATTTCATCCACGTTGTATATACGCTGTGGTTTTGTATTGACAGTAATCGTCGAAGTAATAGATTTCAACAGTTAAAAAATCACTCACAACTTCTCTTGAAAGTCCCTCAGACTTTCGTAATGATAAGTTCGGATGTCTTTTCATGAAACTTGAAGAACAATCTTCACCAGCTAATTCTTTGTGTTTCCAAGGATGCGGAATTTGATTTATTATTACATATCGATGCACAGCTTTACGAATTGTTTCAGGGGTGCAGTCTAGTCTTTTTCCCGCGAGAGTCAAAATTCGCAACACGAAATCTTCCTCCTGTGCTTCTGTCAGTACTGTGGGGTGTCCTACGGTTTTCGGTTTTGCACTTTGAACTATTTCATCATTATCACCCAAGGTTAGTCTCAGCCTTTCGACCTGCACTTTCCTTCGCAAAGTTTCAAATGTACATTGGAGAGTTGTGAAGCTTCACGTAAACTCAAGTCACCTTTTGTTACACTTTGGATGGCCTTCTCCATGTCTTCATTATTTTACTTGTTGTATTTATGTTTTGATTTGTATGTCCGTACCATCTAAAAAGAAAATGAAATGTTTTGTTTTACATACATGCATCATAGAGTCTAAACCATAAATACAAAATTAAAATCCAGAAATTAAATAAATTCACGTAAGTTTACACCTGACTCAAATAGCCCCGTTTCGCACATGCTTACGTAGGAACGTACTACTTTCACACTAGACAGAGGAGAGCACCAACAATTACGTTTATAACATGCTGACGTTCTGTTTTACGCATACGGTAATAATTTTACAAATATATGCATTTACAGAAGTTCAGAACCTTATATCATACAGCCACTATTTTATATCAGAGCAAAATATGAAGTATTGCAACTCACCTTGCTCAGAATAGTCGCAAATTCACAGCAACTGATAAGAAAGCAGCAGATCAAAGACACACACACCCTTCCCTTTGTCAACGAACTCACAACTGAAGGCAGGTTCAGCGTACTGGTGTGCATATTAAATGCGCAGTGGCATTTTTTCTTAAGTTTGACCCATATATCCCCTTTACTCAAATAGCCTCGGTCTACCCTAAGGAATACATAGAGCAGAACACTCAAACACTTCTCCTTCAGTTGAGACTTGACTGAGAGGGATGAGGTTTATTGATGACTCATCTATGTGTAAAGCCGGAATGTTGAAAAAGAATGATCAAAATCGGTCCAGTAGAACGGACGGACGGACTGGACAAATTTGTGAGAAATATGATAAATATTCCTCGTAAGGAATACATAAGGGTGAACACTCAAATACTTCTCCTTCAATTGAGATTTGACGGAGAGGAATGCGGTTTATTGATGGCTCATCTACGTGTTAAGTCGGATATTTTTAAAAAAATGATCGAAATTGGTCCAGTAGAACGGCAGAACGGACTGGACAAGGCCTTTTATAGCAATGTTTTAAATATATAAATAATGAAAACACTCAAACACTTCTCCTTCAGTTCAGACTTGCCGGAGAGAAATGCTGTTTTTTATGGTTCATCTACGTGTTAAGCCGGATATTCAAAAAAAAAAAAAAAAAGAATGATCAAAATCGTCCAGTAGAACAGAACGCCGGCCGGACCGAACAGAGAACACTCAAACATTTCTGTTTCAGTGGAGACTTGATGGAGAGGAATGCGGTTTCTTGATGGCTACGTGTTAAGTTGGATATTTTTTAAAAAATGATCGAAATCGGTCCAGTAGAACGGCCGGAGGGACTTGACAAATTTTCTGAGAAATATGATAATTATTCTCTATAAGGAAGACATAGAGCAGAACACTCAAACACTTCTCCTACAGTTGAGGCTTGACTGAGAGGAATGCGGTTTATTGATGGCTCATCTACCTGTTAAGTCGAATATTTTAGAAAAGAATCAATATCGGTCAAGTTGAACGGCAGGACGGACTGGACAAACCTTATTTAGCAATTTTATTAATATATAGATAATGAGAACACTCTAACATTTCCCCTTCAGTTGAGACTTTACGGAGAGTAATGCGGTTTCTTGATGGCTCATCTACGTGCTAAGCCGAATATTTGAAAAAAGAATAATCAAATTCGGTCCAGTAGAACGGCAGGATGGACTGGACAAATTTTGTGAGAAATATGATAAATTTTCCCCATAATGAATACATAGGGGAGAACACTCAAATACTTCTTCCTTAGTTCAAACTTGACGGAGAGGAATGCATTTTCTTGATGGTTCATCTACGTTTTAATCCGGATATTTAAGAAAAAGAATTATCAAAATCGATCCAGTAGAACGGCCGGTCGGACTGGACAAAGCCTTTTTAGGAAACTTTTTCATATATAGATGGTCTAAATTAGGCTGTATCTGGAGATGATTAAATAGGCAAATAAAAATAAATAAATAATTAAATAAAAAATATTATATCATCTTGGATTATGACGCACCAGATTTGCCTACCTCTTGCTACGAAACTACGCAATTTCTGCCTTCCCTTCAAACGAACTTTTATTATTGTTTCTTTGTGAGTGTCCCCCCCCCCAACAGTTTGACAACATAATTTGGAACAAACATGTAAATAGATAATATACAGACGAACTGTAACATGTGAGGCAGAGCTGAAATGGTTCACCGTGTCAATCCGGACATTCGGGTCTACGCTTGGGACCCGGACTGTCCCGGTGTCCCGGAGGGCAAAGCAAAGTTTTTAACGATTTCTTTATTATACACAGCTGCGTTTGAACAGTGTTTCCTTCAGGGGTTACCGGAAGCAGAGGTGTTACCACCCCGAGAACGAAAAATACGACGCCGTAAAGTTTCTAATAATAGTAATGCATGTAAAGCTTTTTGGTGCACTGTATTTCATATGGGTCATTTTAGTAACTATGGACTTCGGCTCGTCACGACGATATGAATACAATGAGTATAAAATGCACAAACATCCATGCCTCAGGCGGGATTCAAACCCGCAACCTAATGAACTGCCGAGGTTGCAGTAATAACATGTGGAAAGAATGTTATATTTACGGATTGAACAAAATACTTCCGAAGGTGTTCAAAAACTCCCCCTCGGAAAAGCTATTCTGAGAGAACTTGCGAATTTAACAAATGAAAATATGGATTGGTTCTAGCCACAGGAACAGAACCAGGTCAAATCTGGCAAAAACAGGTCCTAGGGTCAAGATTGAATCACTGGGTCAATTGGGCCAAGATTCGATCATCGAGTGGCCGGGTCAAATTCAGTCTAGTCATTTGGGTCAAGACCGGGTCAACACGGTTATTCAGGTTAACTTGCGGATTGGGTCACCTATTTTTCAGTTATATCGGGTCATCGAAAGTAACCCGATTTCAGCTCTGATATGATCTTCAACTAGCCAGACGATTAGGTGACTAAAACATTAATAAGAGTTCATGTGAGCTTTTTTCAAGTAGCTTCATTTCTGAGAGAGAGAAAGTTTTTCCAACTTCGAGCTGAAAATCGACTTCGGACAGTGGTAACATAGACTAAATAAAAAGATAGACTTATCCCGCTTATTTATTTTCGTCCGCGCTAAGGACCACGTGATTTTGAATCCTGCCGCTAGGTGACTCTGGCGACTACCTTCAGTCGCTGGATCTTTCTAGTAGTAGCTACCAGAGCCACCAAACGACAGGATTCAAAATCACGTGCTCTTAAGCAGAAAAACGTCAATTTAAGTGCAGACGAAAATAGGTAAGCAGTATAAGTCTATCTTATTATTTAGTCTATAATGGTAAGTAAGATAATTAATTTTCGATAAATCATAAAAGATTTGTTGAAGTTAAAGTATGTTATTGGAAATAGATTTGTGTCAGTAAGATGGATATTAGAAAATAAAGTGTGATGTCATTGGCTTTACAGTGTTGACATCCTGATATAAAGTTGGATTTTCTTCTAATAGCACTCCGTCGCTTTATTAGAAACTTGGTATCCTCTGGTGATGATAAACATATTCAAGCACAGAATGCAGTCTTGCATACTATAGATAACAGAGATAACGAGAAAGCAGTTTGATCATTGTGAAAATGCGTTGTGATAATTCAATTTAATATCACTGCATTATGTTAGTCCTGTATAGATAAAGAAACAAGAAACATGTTGTGATCATTCAATTTCATATCACTTCGTAACGTTAGCTCTGGAAAGATAAAGAAACAAGAAACATGTTTTGTCAACGAATTCACAAAGATAGAGAGAAAGCGGTTTAATCACTGAGATAACGTGTTGTGATAATTCAATTTCATATCGCTTCGCCATGGTTAGCTTTGTGAAGAAAAAGAAACAAGAAACATGTTTTGTCAACGAACTCACAAAGATAAAGAGTAAGCGGTTTAATCACTGAGATAATGTGTTGTGATGATTCAATTTAATATCACTACATCATGATAAACTCTGTAGATACTGAGATAGGAGTTTCCATAGTATTTTCTCCTCCTTTGATACTTGGTAAATGGTAAGTATTTCCAGGATCTTAGTTCTCGTAATCCGTTCAGTGGGTTTCTTCCAAACTTCGACAAAAGTAAGAAGAGCACCATCACCTTTACCAATCCATCTCCACCTCCACTCTTTGTAAAGCTCAAAATAACTCCCAGGAGAGCGAGTGACATCTCTCATCGTCAGTCTTTTGTTTGAAAGAACATTACATTCCACTCCTCCAACCCCGACCGTAGGTTTTTCAATCAGCCATTTTTTATGATACTGCTTTGTCCGGGTTTCATTAAGAATACTATAGTGGGGGAAGTTGTGTAAAGTTCCGGTAGTGGTAGACAACATAAGGCTTTCTTGTGAACTTTACCCTCGCTCCCCCGCCCCAACATCAGGTTTCCTGAGGATTCAGCCGTTATTTCCGAAGGGAGACACCAGGTGTCGTTGTTGTCTTGCATTCTAATAAGGCTTCAACGTTGTGTGTCCATGTTGCTGTTCTCTGGCTTAAAGGAGAATTAAGTCGATCGCATTACTACTGATCAATAGGCTCGCAGAGTTACAGTTTAAAAGGAGATAAAAAACGAATATTGCATGGCATGCACAAACATAGGATGATGAGATACAATGACGACGGGAGTTGTAACGACTAAGATTTTTCAAACCTTTGCGACTATTGGATAAGGGAAAAGGAATGTATTAATATGAACTTCGAACGTGTATCTCTCAGAACGAAGTTAGGGCAATTTCCTCAGAAACCCAGATTTATTTATTTAACATTTCTACATTAATGGTTACGTAGAAATTAAGATTTACTAAAGCAAGAACTAGAGTTTGAGTCGTATTAATAATCAACATCAGTAATGTTCTTCCGAAAGCGACAGATTCTTCAAGGTAAGTTAAATCCTCTCAATTCCTACCGATCTTACGCTTTCCTCTTTACCTTAGCGTTTAATGTATCTTCATAAAACCATAAATAAGTTGCATCAATTTTCTCACTGTTTCTCCTCTTCCCCTCGCACTGTAAAAACGGTTTCTTAAAATTAAGAAAAAAAGTTCACATCTGTGCACCGAGAAACAATTTTCTTAGAAATAAGACGTCGTTTTGGAAATACTGGTCTCGTTTCTAAACCAGTATGCTTTCATTTGAAATTAAATGAGAATGGCGATATCTCATTTCTAAGAAAATTGTTTCTTGGTGCACAGAGAAGATCTTTTATCTCACTTTTAACAGTATTTTTACTGTGCAGCCATCCATTCAACTCCATCCTTCGGTTTGCAAACCCTGCATAAGCTATGTTCTAACCAATTCACTTTTTTTCATTCTTTTCTTTAGTTCAAAATAGTTAGTGGTGTCCTCAAATCTTGCAATGTTAATTTAACTCATTTTCCAACGTCATACAATGATGAAAATTTGCACAGCGACGTACGTCGGGCAACAATACAATATTTTATTGTTACTTTTATATATTTATACACACTAGTGTCCAAAATTAAAGCAAAATTTGCAAAAAGTGATAATTAATTGTTTTAAAATGTCGTATGATATCTAAGCATGGTCAAAAACATATTTCTATCTGTTTTAATGTAGAAAGACATAGTTAATGGTAGCAACGACGGGTTGACGCTGGTATAGTAAGTGACTGCAACCCTAGGTTGTAAAAATGACGTCTATTAAAATATACGAAATGTTGATTATCAGTCTTTCTTAAATGCAAATGATACCAATGATACTGAACAGCTTAGAAATGACTAAAAGACGACTGTTAAATGACACTTTACGCTGTAGAACCATTGGAAGACTTGAAGCTGAACAGTCACAGACCAAAGTAGTCAGATAAATCAGAGTGAATTCCTCAGTGGTCAATCGTCCTTGGACACTGTTGATTGACACTGAAGACACGTCCAGAAGACCAGTCAAGGACATT